>ML816819.1:180268-194381 GCA_009831015.1 Picea engelmannii
TAATTTTCGCTATATTACTCATAATATCTTGTAATTTACATTAATTGGACAATGTCATGTTACATGTAGATCCATTCCACAGTTATTGTGTGGCTCTTGTTGTTCCATCCCGTAAAGCTCTTGAAAGTTGGGCTCATAAAGAAGGAATCATTTGCAAGTATTATGCAAACTTGTGTCCAAAAGAGTGAAGCAATTAAATATGTTCATAGCTTTGATTTTAAGGGTATATATGGTATTCACTACTTTTGCTACTTTCTACATTTTATGTAATTTGAGTCTTAGTTTTCACTATAGTACTCTTAATATCTTGTAAATTATATTTTCTATGGAACATGGTGTTTTATTTTATGGCTATACACATATTTGTATCCACACCCTCCTCTTTTCCTAAAAAAACCACCAACAAAGTCCATGGATATATTGTCCCATGGACTTGTAGAGTTTGAAAGTGGACAATACAGTCCTTGCTTCATGTTGCTTGTCTTGTTGGTATAACACAATATACAACCTTTGATAAAACTAACTATTTTTTTCTTCCATATTTTCTCAATAATCATCCCTATGTAAGTTAGCCATAGTTTTCCCAACATTGAAATGTCCAAAAACCTTGGAGATATGGGACTCCATTATCAATTGTACTCTTTCTTCCGTCGACACATAAAGCTTCCTCGTCTTGTAGAGTAATCCATGATGGAGATGGTAATAAATTTTTTTGTCTACAACTACCTGTTCCCATTAACTCCATATCCACTGATACATCCCCTTGAAGTCATCTTCTCCATGCTCCTCTTTGTATGCTTCATGAGTGAATGGCTCCATGCGCATAATGTCTCCTAGATCTATGTTTTTTGGTATTGGTCATCTTGATAATAAATCAACCCTCACGAACTATCTCACCCATGTAAATGGGTCAATTCATCCAATTGGGGCCAAGTGCAAGTCCTAGATGAATTTAACAGAGTAAATACCTTCTACCTACAACTTCTAAGCCAAAGGAATCTTTCTAAAGTGTTGTAGGATGACTAAATTCCATCATAATATTTCTAGAATGAAGAATGTCATGCTTTCCACATAATGGTAATATGAAGCAACTTGTCAAAAAGCGACTATAATTATTGATGTCCAATTCATAAGGGCATCTAGAGTTGGTGATAACATTTTGAAATAAAATTATATGATAGTCTATTTCTTATTGTGTGATGTGTTAATAACTTCAAGCCATTTGGTTGAAAGTGTTAATGGTGATCAAGATGCTTTTTTCCATCCTTAGGTCAATAGAAATGGTGCAAGGAAATCAATAACTCATCACTCATTTGTTGTTCTATGGAGGCTAGGTTGTAGTGGCAAACAATTATAGATCTAATATCTACTAATGTGTTAGCATATGTCATAGTTACATCCTAGGAATACTCACCCTTAAAAAAGCAAGTCACCACAATCCAACCGATGGGAATATGCATGTAGTTTGTTCAATTGTTCCATGTCATCCATCCTCATATTTTCCTTTGAATACATATTGAATATGAATTGGAAATACTACTAGGTGCAATAAATCACTAAGCCACACATGTATGATACTCCCACAATTAACTAAAAAGGTGCACATTGTTGAATTGATTTGCATCTGCATAGCTTGATGGTGCATGCTCATATATTAAGAAATAGTAGACATATTTTAGGAATCATATTACATTTTGCAAAGTTATGTGAATGAGACACACATCCAAAAAATCTCACCATTAATCCCTTTGTTTCACCCTAGGTAATTTTTTATAAATGATTTATAATAACATGACTCTTACCCAATTTTACATATACTATAAATTCATATTTTTGTAGCAACAATATGATTTATTGGCTCAATTATCCAATTAGAAATGGTAACCGATCGATGACCACAAAGACACAATCGTGACCATGTTTGGTGGAGGGAACACTTGACATGTAATCCATGGAGACTGACTCACAGGGCTTGTCTGGGATAGGGAGAGGAATGTACAACCTTTGCTTCTTGATGGATGGTTTAGCGATGACACAGGTAGTGCATGACCTAATATATTGGTTGACGTCTTGTCGAAGCTTTGGCTAGTAGAAATACTTTTGAAGCGTTGCCACTGTCTTTTCCACTTCAAAGTGCCATACCACCCAACTATAATGTGCCTCCCAAATTACATTTGCACGCTCTCTTGAAGGAACACATACATGGCCCATATAGCACAAGAGTGCATCCTAGAGGTGGAAGTCTCAAACTTTTTTGCTTGCACTTAGCATCTTATAATTAGTCGTGAATTCATAGTCATTGTTGTATAATTGTGGCCACCCGGAGGTCTCGTTCCCATAGGAGTTAATAATTGTATTTAGTGCCACAACTAGAGGTTGAGTAAGGCAGTCTGCAACATGGTTGGAATTTCCCTTCTTGTACTTAATATTCAAGTGGAATCATTGTAGGTATGTGGACCACTTCTGATGGTGATCATTTTGCAACTTCCCTTGTGTTTGCATGAATTCCAGAGGCTTGTGATCAGTGTGAATGATCATTTCCTTTCCCATAATACGATGCTTCCATCGTCAACATGCTTGCACAATGGAGTGCATATCCTTGTCATAGGTGGGATATTTGCAAACAACATAAGATAGTGTCTCACTGCGATAGGCCATCGAATGTCCCTACTGAGTGAGGGTTGCACCAATAGAATATTCAAAATCATTTGTCTCAATCTCAAATGGTTATTGCAGGTCTGACAGTGTGAGGATTGGTACATAGTAGAGGAAGTGTTTCAAATCTTGGAATGATTTCTGTTGCGATTCAGACCATGCAAACTTGTCTTTAGCTCCACCTTTGGTCACTTGACTTAGGGGGCAAGAGATATGAGAAAACCCCAACACGAACCTATGATAGAATTTGGCGAGTCCCAAGAAGTTGTGGAACTCTATCAGAGTCATCGGAGCGGGCCAATCACAAATGACTTGGATCTTGGCTGGGTCCACATAAACCCCATGTTCATCCACGATGTATCCCAAGTACAAAATTCTCTACATTCCAAATGATCATTTCTCCATATTGGCATATAAATTGTGTTGTCGTAGGGTTCTTAGGACCTATTGAATGTTCTGCAAATGTTCTTCCTGAGTCTGACTGAAGATGAGGATGTCATCCAAATATACAACCACAAAATAATTTGTAAACGATCGCAAGATATCACCCATCATCCTCATGAATACCACTGGAGCATTAATCAAGCCAAAAGGCATTGACCTACCACTCAAAAAGGCCTTCTTTAGCTTTGAAGGTTGTCTTCCATACATTAGTTTATTCTATCAGAACCTAGTGGTAGCTCGAATTTAGATCAATCTTACTAAAGAACTTGGCACCTTTAAGTTGATTAAGAAGATCATCATTTTGGGGGATTGGGTAATGGTTCTTGATAGTGATTTTGTTCGGGGCTCTATAATCAATATAGAGTTTCCATGTGCCATCCTTCTTCTGCACCAACACTATTGGGCTCCCACAAGGCAAGGAGCTCGATCGATTGTGGCCCTTTCGAATGAGCTCATGAGTTTGATGCTTTGTTTCCTCGTTCTCGAGAAGTGAGCATTTGTATATGGGACTATTGGATAAGGGAGTACCATGTATCAAGTCAATGGGATGTTTGACCAAACAATGCAGATGCACCCCTATAGGTGAGGTGAATATGTCTTTATATTCTTCCACAATCTTGTCCACTTGAGTCTACTATGTAGAGAGATCTTGTGCTGAAGCAATGGTGGTCGTAGTGACCTTTCGTTCACCTTTTTCCCGAACCATGAAAAGGAAAAAAAATGCAATCTAAGAGATGACCTTTTGGCACTTTTTTGTCGATATCAATGAAATCGTAGTACTCAAAACTATCTCTAGTAACTTTTAGGGATGGCCTGCCAAAGTAATGATGACATTATGGGGTTGAGACTCATAAACAACATGAAGTTTCCACATATAAGGTTATCCTAAAAGAACATCACAAATTTTGAGTGGGGCAACATCACACAATACCTCATCTTTGAAGGGATTGATGCCATAGGACATGTGCCATTGTTGGTTGACGCGAAGGTCTCATCCATGGCTCAACCAACTGATTGTGTATGGTTGGAGGTGTAGCTTTGTCAAAAAATTCAATATCTTGATGACCTCAGCTGAGATCAAGTTCTTCTCTCTCCCACTATCAATAATGAAATGTAGTGGGGTCCCCTTTACCCACATATGTGAATGGAAGAGATGCTCACCCTACTCAAGCTCCTCTAGCTCATTTGGTTAGATATTTGTAGTTGCAATGGTAGCATTGGGTTCCACATCGATGATCCACTTCCCCTTATCCTATTTTGAATCGGATTTTGAGTCAGGTTCCAACTCTTTTTCTTTAAGATCAACAAACATTGACTATTTCAAGCGACATTCATCAGTGTTATGCTAGGGGATTTTGTGGAAATCACACCACTTCCTAGTCTTCTTCTTCAACTTCTCATTTCCCTTCTTTGCCTACATCTTAGATTAGTTGTCTCGATATTGGCTCTCCTTACTCTGTCCCTTTTTTTGTGAGTTAGGGCCACCTTTACCATACTTCTGTTGTGGGAAATTGGTAGAACCAATCTCTCGCTTATTCCTCTACTTAAATTTCCGCTTGATCTTGACAACATAGCGGTAAGCGGTTCCCAATGATGAGATGTCCAAAAAATCCATCTATGCTTGGATGTACCTATGTAGGCCACTGTAGTACTTCAAAACCATGTGTTTCTTCGAGTCTTTGATACCCAAATTTAAGCACAAGGTAAGGAAGATATTAGTGTACTCCGACATTGTTTGGTCTCTTTCTTGACGCAGATTCTTCCATCTCATGTATTGGTCATCATGGCTTCCAACATGGTATAATTCCTCCTTGAGGGCATCCATAAAGACTGCCCAAGTAGGTCCTATCTTGAATATTGCAGACTCATCTTCGTTATGTCTCTCTCAGTAACCTTCCCACCGATATTTAACATGGGGAAGGGATTTATGGAGCGTGAAGGTGATCTTTTTAGTGTCGAAAAAGTTTTGAATAGAGTAATAGCCTTCTAACAAGTTTAACCATTTTTCCAAAGCACATGCATTTATCTAGCCTTCAAATAAAGGGATATCAAAGTTAACTTGTACCTTGAAGGGTGTTACACCTCTGAAATGGTTGCTTGTTGAAGGTACCTCGCTCGTGTTGGGTTGTTATATTATTTGTAGTGAAAGTTTAGTCGAGATGCATTGACTAACGACCAAAGTCGAGGTGGATTGACAACAGGTCGAAGGTCGAGGTAGATTGACAGCAAGTCGAAGCTCGAGGTTAGTCGACCAGGTAAAGTCGAAGTCGAAGTTCGAGGTGGTTCGACATGGTAAAGGCATCAACAACAAGTTGAAGAGGTCAATCGACAAGAGGTCGACAAGCAGGCATATGGCGACTGACTGAAGACTGAATGAAGGATGACTGGTAGTCGACTAGTAATTTGACTTGGAGTCGACTGTAACAGAATCCCAATATTCGCAGGATTTGTAGCCAATGATTTGCATGGATATGTAACCATTTTTGGGTGCCATGTATTTAGGGTTTTTCATGTTGTAAATCCTATAAAGAGGTGTGTTGTAAGGCCGTAAAGGCTAATCAATGAATCGTAGGATAACCAATCTTTAGATGTAGGTTGTTGGTCATGCATATGTAAGCTAGATTGACCACATGGTTGTTCTTGTGTAGGAAAGAGGGTATGATGTTGATTGTGTCTTAGGTGTGGACCAAGGTTAGACATGTAACCTTCTATTCAGATTGAATAAGACAACAAGAGAGAAGAACACTCAAGGAATGTTGGTTTTCCCGGTTTGGGTTTCCAGGGTAAAATATCTATGTATTGTGTGATTGCCTTGTCATTTATGTTCTTGATTAAATTCTTCTTCTCTTTTGCTAGGTTTAGTGTGGAGGTGCATCTCATTTCTTGACAAGTGGTATCACAACGAAGTTCAGCTCTGACAAGTGGTATCAAAATTGTGTTAAGCTTTGACGTGTGTATCATATCTTGATTTACCAATCTTGAATCTAAGATATAAACCCTAAGTACAGTAAGAGTTGTAAGTCATAAATTGTGTTAAAGATCGTGGTAAAGAATGGCAAGAAGTTCAAGAATAGAGATAGAAAAATTCAATGGCCAGAATTTTGATCTTTGGAAGCTTAAAATGGAAGATCTTCTTGTAGATCGAGAACAATGGACAATGGTCTGTCCAAGTACCTAGCCGACAAGCATGTCGACGAAAGAATGGGAGAAACTTGAAAGAAGAGTAAGAAGTACAATTCGACTTTGTCTTGTAGATTCGGTACTGTCGAATGTCTTAGGTGAATATTCGTCCAAAAAACTATGGGACAAGTTGGCAAGCTTATACCAGTCGAAATCTCTGGTAAATAAGTTGTTTCTTAGAAATAAATTGTATCTTCTGAGAATGAGTGATGGCAGTTCGGTTACTGAGCATTTAAATGTTTTTAATACCATTTTAAGCCAGTTATCGTCTGCGGATATTAAAATCACCAAGGAGGAGAAGTGTATAAGCCTATTATGTTCTTTACTAGACTCCTGAGATAGCTTAGTCGTGGCTATAGGGAGTAATACAACCACACTAGTGCTAGAAGACATGGTTGATTCATACTATCAGAAGAAATGAGAAGAAAAAACATGGAAGGATCGACCAAAGATGCTTTAGTGGTGAGAGGTCGACCGATTGAAAGAGATAAATGAAAATTCTCTGGTAGAAAGTCTAAGTCGAAGGGTAGATCCAAATCCCTGGTTCAGTCAACAAGAAGATGTTGGAAATGTGGTAAAGTTGGGAATTATAAAAAGGACTATAAGTCGAGGGCGATGGAAGCCAATACGGGATCCGACGAGAAGTAGTCGAATAAGAGAAAGATGATCTTGGATAAGGGAGGTGATGTATACCTGACATCGACCAGTACACAGTTGGACCAAGGTGTTTGGTTGATCAATTTAGGAGCATATTATCATATGACACCACATAGAGAATGGTTCCACGAGTATGAATGATATGATGGAGGTGATGTGTTCTTGGGGGATGACTAGAAAACCAAAATTCTTGGATGAGGAAGAGTTCGACTCATACTGCAAGATGGGAGGAAAAGAAACCTTCCAGATATGCTACACATTCAAGGTTTGGAAATAAACCTAATATCTATTAGTAAGATGAGTGATGTTGGAGTGCACACTCTATTTCAGAAGGATTCGTGCAATATGGTGAGAGGTGTGATGGTCTTAATGAAAGGAGTTCGAATTGGAACCCTATATAATATGTTAGGTTATGTCGACTTGACTGGATGCAAAAAAATCATTGCTCCTAAAGTTGATTCGACTTCGACTCAACTCGACCTGACTTGGGCTAAGTTGGTACAAATCGACTCGACAAGACATGATTAAGTCAACCCGACCATGCTATGGCACGAGAGGATGGGACATACTAGAGAAAAAGGACTTCGAGCTATGAACAACAAAGGCATGGTTGAAGGTTTTCCTGAATGTGGTTTAGAAGTCAACTTTTGTGAACATTGCATATATGGAAAACAAAGTCGGGTGAGGTTCCCATCTGAAGCGACAAGGGCAAATGAGATTCTATAATTGGTGCATAGTGATGTGTTTGGCCCAGTTATAATGCCTTCACTTGGTGGATCCCTGTATTATGTCTCCTTCATAGATGATTTTTCCAGGAAGACATGGATATATTTCCTGAAGAAGAAATCATAGGTTTTTGATAAATTTAAAGAGTTTATAGCTCTTGTACAAAACCAAATAGATAAGAAGGTTAAGGTGCTGAGAACTGACAATGGTGGTGAATTCTGTGGAAAATAATTTGATCAGTTCTGCAAGCAGTGTGGCATAGCATGCCAAAATACCACACCATATACCCCACAACAAAATGGAGTTGTGGAGATAGTGAACAAAACGTTGATGGACAAGGCAAGGAGCATGCTTAGTGGTGTTGGGCTCGCACAAGAATTCTGGGCGGAGGCATTTGACACTGCAAGATATCTCGTGAATATGTCTCCTTCGTCGAAACTAGTTGACACGACTCCACATGACGTATGCTCAGGTAAGAAGCCTTCAGTTTCACATCTCAAAGTATTTGGTTGTGATGCATTTGTGCATGTTCCCAAGGAAAAGAGGAGAAAGCTAGACAAGAAAGAAGTCAAATGTATTTTCATGGGATATAAAGAAGGAATGAAAGGATATAAGCTCTGGGATCCTACATCAAGGAGAATAGTGTACAATCGAGATGTGGTCTTCAGAGAAGTTGGAGGTAAGTCTGAGCCTAAGGAAATTGTTCAGATCAAGAACAATCCTGAGACAGTGCGGTTTGAACTGAGGAACGAACAAGATGATTCAGATGATTCGACTGGATTAGAGGAAGAGGTGGAACAATAGACTCTGGTGGTAAGGAGGCCAGAAAGAGTAGGAAAACCAATCAAAATGTATAGTCCACCATGTTATCACACACATTGTAGGTTGGGAAAAGCCCGACCCAACCACAAAATGGCAATAACTTTGGGAGCACCTACCAAATGTCACCTTAGGCAGGTGTTCCCGTCACTTTAGAGATGATAGAATCACCTCAAGGGGGGAATCCTTGTGATCCTAGGGGGGAATGAGATGGAAAGTGTGATGTATGAATGAATTCCCCTATAGGTCAAGTTTATATGTGTGGAGAAGGGATTGAGTAAGGTCTTGATGGTAGCCAAGGGTTGCCAAGAAGTAGTAGACCTTGCAAATGTTGATTGTACTTGCTCGATACATAAGGACAACAACGATACAAGACCGAATATATGATGGAAAAACAATTTAAGTTTGATGTCCTTAATTATAGAAGTTAGTAACAATATATATCAGCAATGAAAATGATAATGAATGCTGTAAACAAGTTGATAAAAGTCTAGTAGAAAGAGCAAGAGATAAACTAGAAACAACTAGATTAGTTCAAGTAAGATTGCGTTAGACTTTAGAAATGAAAGAAGGCTGTAATAAAAGGTGTTTGGAGAAATTTTTTGCAGCCTTATGGCTGTATCAAACTTGTTGTTACAACAGTAAATTAAACCATCGAAACTCACAAAGAATCCACCCAAAATTTGCGCTAGACTAAGTAGATAAAGGTGGCAAACTCTTAGCTAATTCTAGCGGTTGAAAAGCAAGTTATAAGTGAAAGAAGGTTAGGGTTTCCGAAGCCCTAATGGATGAATATAAAAGTTTATAACTGAATCAAGAAATACCCCTTTAGAGGGGACGCCGTAGTGGCTGAGAGGTGCTCTAGGCACAAGGAACAAAACCCAAATTGCAGAAAGTTGAAATGACAAAAAATCACGTTTCCCAATGCACTATTTTATTTCTCCAATGCAAAATATTTAGATTAGTGCCTTCAAAAATGGGTAAATGGAGTCTTAGAATAAAGAGTTATATCAACAACGACCCTAGGGTTGTAAGCCCTTTTACTTCCTAGGGTATGCCAATCAAACTTAGGGTAAATCTAAGAGGTTATACACACTCGTATTCCTCCTAGCAACCCTTGCAAAATAACTTGTAAACTTTAGCAAAATAGATGAAGCTTAATGGAGGGTGTATCCAACATACTCCTCCTAGGGTTTCAACCAACCATAACCAAGAATAAGCAAGAAATAACTAACAATGCCGATTGTTCTTTACCAATTCAAGAATAGAGAGATCTAACCCTAGTTTCACCAAGAAAATTCACCATAAGCATCAAGAGAAGAATCATCCAAGAGGTGTGCATCACTCCTCCTCATCCATTCACAAAAATATAGCACCATAAAACATTTTCACAAGAGAGAAACACCATAATGCCCAAGAATAGCAAAAAATTCAGCCAAGTACCTCTGACAATGGGAGAGTTATGTTATGAAATGAGATTCACATGATCTCTATTTATACAAAAGTCTTAAAACATAGTTTGTCCACTTGGCAAGCGTAAAACATAAGATAATGGGTCAACAACCCTTATATTACCCCTTGAACCAAATAATAATATTTAATTTTCACTTTAACACATTAGAAACCCTAAAAGTAAGATGATGTCACCCCTTTAGTGGATGTTTTGACACGTTTCCAAGTTGTTGGAGAAGAAGAAAGAGGTCGTTGGGGCTCCTTGAGACTCCTTTTCATGTGCTAGGGTCAATCCATGATTCCTTTGGTCAAATCACGCCAAGTTTCAATGTGCAATAACTCCATCACCACCAAGCCCCCTCAAGCATAATGTCAAGCCTAAAAAATGACGTTTTGCCTCTCCTAGGCAAGTCACTTATGTAATAGGGGTTGGGTAAGATCCTCCATGATGCCATGTAAGCATCCAAAGGCATGTCTCTGTGATCCAGTGTGCGGGCCTACAACATCCAACCTGTGGCATTTTTTCCCCATGGAAGCCCAAGCTAGGCTTGTTCTCCCAAAACTAGCCACCAAGCAAGGTCCTGCAAAACAAAAGGGTACGCCCTACAAAGATCTCAAGTCAAAGATATCATGGCAAGTGTAAACCACATCTAATAAAAAAGGCACCTAAGCATGTGCATCAAAACTACCTCATGAAATTTAACAAATGCTCAAAGACCCTATACAATTGACCAAGTTTAAGTATGGGATAGGTGTCATAAAAGTCTTATTGGGTAGACCAAAACCCTCAAGTAGGGGATGCTCCCAAGGATTGCCTTTCAAGGTTATGTAATGGATGATGAGGTGGAAAGGGATTTAGACTTTATAGGTCAATGATTTTCATGACATACAAGGGCTTGTATTATCTCATTTATGGGTGCCTTTGTAGAGGGCGTGTGGCACCTTCGTTTGTTATGAACTTTTTCCAAGCCCATCTTCTTATCATTATTTCTTTTTAGCTCTTCCTTTCTATTTATATTTCTTTCATGTTTTAAGGAACAAGGTGAAGGCCAATGTCTTGGCTTGGTGTCCAGATAATGACAATGTCACTCACAAATACCTCGTAGAAATGAGAAGGTTGGCTCGTGATGAGACCCCCTTTCTCTCAGTTGTGTAACTGAGAACCACTACCATGGATTGGTGACCAGATGATGGTAATTTCATACCGCTAAATACCCATGATCATGAAAGGTTGGGTCGTGCTGAGACCTCCCATCCTCCAACTAACTCCTTAAGCATTCACTATCATTTATTTTTGTAGGTCCCCCATTTCTTATAGAGAAGTGTTTCATTTCTTTCTCTGGGATCCCTGGGCGAAGCATCTGGAAGGTCTATATTTAGGATTTTATCTTTTTAGCCAACAACAATCCCTTTGGGCCTTCAATCCAATCTTCCCATGAAATGAGCTATAAAACCTTCTTGGGTCACTAAAGTCAAAGGGCCTAAAAGAGGGAAATATGATGGGATTGTAATGAGCAGAAAGTGGTAAGTATGGTCGAGAATGGTACGACAACCCCTCGAGGGACCCCCAATCACAAACCTTCCCCAAAGGTTGGCCATTTACTAGGAAATATATGACACTCACCAAGGTGAAACATGGTCAAAAGTATAATGTCCAAGCAAGTGTTCTATAATCAAAAGCAGCTTAAATACCACATGTTTAAATGCCTCAAATATCAGGGTGATTACTTGCCACAATACCTGACTTGTACCACTGGAGTAGGACCCATCTTCCTTCCAGAAGATAGTTGGTGTGGTGGATGCACTGAGAATGTATCAAAATGTGGTGATAGAGCATGCTTCCGTATGTGCAAGTGGGCACTGCTAGTCATGTGGTCTCTCAACACTCCATATCTGCAACTTGAGGGCCTCAAGACATCATCTCCTTAGTTATCCCACAAAACGAGGATAACATTTGGCTCCTACTTGGGGACATGTGCTCACTGTAGAGTGCATGAGAACATCAACATCTCCTGGTGGACCCGTGTCTACATTGAAATAAGAAATCATAAAATCTAGGGTGTTCCTACCACCCTTCGTCCATATACATCAAAATCTAAATGAAAACTAATCTATAAAAGAAAATTTTAACATTTTTTATTTTATTTTATTTCTAAACTAAGCATGAAATCAAAATGAAAGTAGAGCACAATGAAATATGAAACACATCTAAACTAATATGATAAATCAAGTTGCAAATGAAAGGAAAGAAAGATGACTTACCTACTTACCTGGGGGCCTTGGGGCCTTGAATATCAGGCGATAGATGATGTCAGGTAAAGTCATACAACCAGTGCAACCAGTTGATCATCTCATCAAAGTATCTCCCCCTGTGCTTAATTATGCAGAACAATAAATATAAGTCAAGCACGTAATGATCATGATCATAAATAGATATATAATCAATCATGAAATGAAATGAAGAGAGATGGGTGGGAGGGAGGAAGTCTTGCTGGAAAGAGAAACCATGAGCCCGATCATCCTTCTCGAAAGTGTAGCCACAATCCTGATCAATCCATCTCTGAGGAGGGATACCATATGTAGAAGACGACTCGTCTTCATCTTCACTTATAAAATCACTGCTTTATGAAGACCAAGAAGATATGAGAGATCCCAAGAATACCTCATGATGTCCCTGAGAATAAGGGATGAGGTAAGGGATAGCCTCAGGTCTAGAGAAAGAAAAACACAACCTCTTCATTTGTGAATCCTTTTAGAAATCATCAATATGAAAATAATTCCTCTTTGTAGGGTAAACATTTGATCACTTTGAGATGACCACATCCTGGTTTTGTTCCAAAATTGAGGATGAAGGTGGATGAGATTCCTCATACAACAAGTTTTCATCCCCAAAAAGATATGCATCATAAGTCCCAAGGGATGACTGAAAATCATCCTGAAAATGCTGCGATCGGTCATCCTCGAATAAATCTATAATCATGTCATCATCAGGTTGCCAAACATATGAATCATACACACATGAAAAGTAGTCCTCTAAATATGACAACTCAAACATTTTTCTTGAGGGCTACCCTCAATTTTGTAAATGGGGTCTCTATAAAATACGAGACAACTAAAATCCCGCCTGCATCTACCAGTCTTTATGAAAGTATCTATATTCTCATCAACCATTTCCAAAGGTTCTCTCATGAGATCATTAGAATGATTGAAAATTACCATCTCTTTGTCTTCGTGTGCAGGAAGAGAAAAGGTTGGGGCAGATTCAACAGGATCTTCAAATTCTTCATCACTGAGGCTAGTTGCTTCTTGAACTTCATGAATAGGAGGAGAGCACCGCTATATAACCTCGACCTCATCAGGTGGGAGAAAAGACAATGATGCCTCAACATGTTGCGCTTCATCATGATTATTTTTTCTCTTCATGGGCACGATCTTCCATCACCTCTTCATCACACGAGGCTTGACCTTTACTGCAAAGTGCTTTGTCTGCCTTTTTTCAAAAGGATCTCCCATATCCGAGGGTTCCTCTAATACTTATTCATGTCCACAATCATGGAATAGAGCATCACCAAGTTATTCAAAATGGTCACGACTTGTCATGTTCTCTTCTTGATGTGCAGGAGGAGCAGAGGCCTGGATGTTTTCATCAAGTGGAAGGGAATATATGAGCACTTCATCTTCATCAAACGTCTCGTCCAGATTTTCGACATGAGAAATTTCTTTGGGATGTGCTTGGTAACTTTATTCACATATTTATGCTTCAAGCACTTCTTCGTCTATTGTCTCATCATTGATCAAAAAACCTTCTCTGCAAAGAGTGTGTTTGAGCTCTTGGAAAGCATCTTGTAAACTCTGAGTAGCTGGTTGATAACACTTGAGAAATTCTTCAATGAGATTTGTAGAAGAAGGGATACTCTTCGGATTGCATGAGTGTGCGATCCAATCCCTTTGACTTGATTCCAGTGAAGACACAAAATTTTTCATCAACACATCTTCATGTAGAATATTTAAGCTTGAAGCATACTTCAATAATCCACCACATGGGTGACTGCTAGAGCTGGATCACTATTAAATTTAGGGAAACTTTCCCTCGACTCTGTAGAACAATGATTTGGATATCTAGGGATATTCTGAACATCAATAGAAGGATACACATTATGGAATTCCCATGGTAAGTCCC
>ML816819.1:194481-206292 GCA_009831015.1 Picea engelmannii
CTAGAAGGATCGAGAACTTATTCGTTTTCTCCATTAAGAATCATTTCCGCACCCTGACCGTTGATACAGTGCGGAAGGTCCGCAGTTTGACTGAATGCAGCCTGCGGAAACAAGGCATTTCCGCATGACAATATATATGCAGCGTGCGTACTGTCTTCAAAAGAGTGATTTTGAGAAACTGACAAGTGTAACTTTCTTCATGAAAATGATCTTAAAGAAGAGCTAGATCTTCTATCACCATGTCATTATCATGTCATCATCTTGATAACCAAAAATGAGGATAACAGACCCTTTATTGTTTTAGAAGCCAACTCCAATTTTTATGGTTATTTGATGGCATCCCAATTTGAGATAGAACTTTGCAAAAATACTTGGCTCAACATAACTAGTGTAGAAGGTTGCCAATCCTTGAATGAGGGTATTGAATCTTCATAGGGATCTTGTTCAAGGCTTTATGATGAATACCACGTCATCAAGAATCATCTTTCTTGGGATCTAGCACATTGGGAAAAACACAATGGGATGAATTGGGTAATATGAGATCATCATTTCCAATTAGGTCTTGCAATTCGAAATTGATCTTATCATTCTCCATATTGAATGTCAAAGAATTTCATTAGGCAAGGGTGACCCTGGAAATTATAATTTTTTCCAAGGTTCATTCTAATTAGTGACTCTCTTAGCCACCATAAGGAACACATGACACATTAAAATGACCACCTTATTGCTTGATACTACTGACACACATATAAAAAAAATCACCATTAATCCCTTTGTTTCACCCTAGGTCATTTTTGATAAATGATCTATAATAACATGACTCTTACCCAATTTTACATATACTATAAATTCATATTTTTGTAGCAACAATATTATTTATTGGCTCAATCATCCATTTAGAAATGGTAACCTATCGACGACCAAAAAGACATAATCGTGACCATGTTTGGTGGAGGGAAAACTTGACATGTAATCCATGGAGACTGACTCTCAGGGCTTGTCTGGGATAGGGAGAGGAGTGTCAAACCTAGGGAGAGGAGGCACCTTGTAACCCTAGGTTGTGTCTCATGTTCCCACAACCTTGAGTTGTATGGTTAGAGAATATTGGAACCCCATGTTACAAGGCCAACAACCTGCAATTCCTACTTGTGGAATGGATGTTCCCTACAATCTAATGTTGTGGGATGGTGGATTCCACAACCAATGAGAAATATTGCAGAACTTGGTAGGTCCATTAGGAAACAATGGAGAATCTCAATTCAAACTTGGGGAAATTGTTGACATGTAGACAAAGAGTACAAGACAACAAATAGATGGAACGAGAAGATAAAGGAGGTGAATTGGTTTGACACAAATGATAAACAATGCAGTTCTGCAAACATCGTAACCAGTTAAGATCGTCTTGTATTAAAGTAATCACAATCCATGTAAAGGGTGGGTTCAAGGTTGAATATGACAACTTTGTATAGGGATAAGGAAAAGAAATCAAATGAACTGTGTAATAAGAAGTCGAAATCCTGGTTGAGGGAACATTGGTTGTATAAACTTATACTTGTTCTATGTAAATATAACTTTGTAATTTTCCTTGGTTTTCTACAAATGCTTCTGTGATAATATCATGGAAGTGTGAATGTTATTTGTGTATCGGACAACATGCACACACATGAATACAAATCCTAAACTAAGAAAATGAATATGTCCCTTCAAAGGTGAATCACATTTTTGGGATCAGAGCAGGTTTTAGAACCTAAGGGTTGTGAGGCATTACAGGACAAGTTGATGGTTTGAACAAGGAGATAATAGTCAATTTTTTGCCCTTCTGAGTCTGAAATTTTGGTCTATAGTACTCTAAAATGTCTTCTCTGCAATGCTACAGGTCTGACCAAAATTGGATGTGCCAAGTGAAAGTTAGGGTAAACTTCCCAAGCCTTGCTGATTTTTGGCCTTTATGGGACAACGAACTTGTACATAATGCCATGAGTCCAATATTTAATACCTGATTCTAAATTTTCTACCATAAATACTATGGATTGTCCTCTTTCAAATTCAATAGGTCTAACAAAATTTGGATCCTCTCTGAAGAAGATATGATTGTTTTACCCAGAACACGTGTTTGAGACTGTTTATAGGACTAGTCAATAAACCCTATCTTCAAAAAGGTATATCTCCAAATGTATAATGACCCAAAAGATGAAATTTGAACCACAAGTACCTTGATATGTCTTCTAAATAAACTCCAAGTTTCGTTATCTAAAGCATCCCCAATTTTTTTTTATAGAGAAAATGTCAAGATGACTCGCTTGCAGAAGAAAAACCCTAGGACCGATGCTATTATACCAATTGTTATGATCCAACGCCTTAAAATATGATAAAAATTCAATGATTACAATCCAGTTCAAGGGGGAAACCTCCTTTTACAATATATCCAATTCATAATGCAATATGAGATGAGATAATATAATCCTAAGACTAGACCTAGTCTTATGATTATATTATCCTATCTCATATTGTATTCATATNTATATATATATATATATATATATATATATATATATATATATATATATATATATATATAATGAAAGGGTACCATGAAGGGTTCTAGCCGACATACAATTATAATACTATAAATGTAATAATTCAGTATCTATGGCTTAATAAGGGGTTTTACTCATAAAATGGGGCTTTTTTTAGGTCTTAACATGCGGTGCTTCACACCAACCAATAACAACACCCTTGTTTTACCAACTAACCAAGCCTCCATTTATTAAGTTGTGACCTTTTGATCTATGCACATGAGTAGTGATACTATGTGGCACACAACCAAAATTTCTAACCACACACACACACATATTCAATAGCACTTGTCATGTCATATCCACTTTGCAACAACAATGGCATCCTTAGCATTGTGCCAACATCCATTGTGTTAATGCCATGCCTAACCTTCATAACACTAGACCTTCGACAAATGCACCAAGCATCTTTAGTGCCTCAATCGGTGCCATGCACCACCTTAGTAGTGATAATGTAGTATGCCACATCACTACTTAGAGGGACCACATAAATGTCACATTAAGTGATCAAGTTTGACCAAGCCAAATAGAGAAACACACTCATTACAATGATCAAAGCTAACTACTTGAATGCATGTCTCAACTAACTTGATTTCCAAGAAGATGGTAATGATCATAATTGTACACTATGATGAAGCCAATCAATGAGCATCATCTCAAATAACCATTTAATGACTCATCCATTATATATATTCATATCATGAATGAATTGTAAATTATTTTAGTCATCTCTTCACATATTAGGAGATATATCTTAATATATATTTGTTTGTGCATGCAAGGCTATGCTCATACAATGATTGTACTTGCATACAAGACAAATAATGTTCTTCCACAATGTTATGATCTTTGCCTTAATTTTGTATAAATGGTATACTTCAAGCATCCTCAATGCCTTTTGTATTTGGATCTTATGGTGTTCATTGGTGGATTCTTTGGTGTACATCTAAGTGTTCATATAGATAGGTTGACATCTAATGTTTAATCATATAAGTATTTGTTGTCCAATGGACTATGCCACTTCATTTTGTTATTCTTAATAGTTAATTTTGCAACTACACATTATGTTCTTTGTATGATTATCATAAATGCATAAGCACTCCATTGCCAAATCCACTAATATTTTACTCGATACATTATGCAATTCATAGTGTAGTCATTTACTCACTTTTGACAATTCAACTAGTTTTGTTACTCTCTCAAATTATAGTTCCTATGAGTCACATTATCCATTGAGTAACTTAATGTTCCTACAAGGACCTAGGATCTCACTTGCAACCTTATGATTGGTAGCAAGGTTCAAACATCTTGTCCAAGTCTACTTGATTATGAGTAGTAATGATGCGAGGAACATATCTAAGCTTTGTACTTGTGTCTGAACTACATGCCCACATGGATGAGGTTAAAGATAAGAAGGAAAGGGTTGATTTATCTTCCACATGAAACCTTATTTTACACTTAGCACAAACCAACATGGTAGGTACAGAACCCCATTAGTTCCATGATTCCTAAAACAAATATTTTTTAATCAAAGATTGGTAAAGATTCCCATAAGTAGCCCGAATAAGTCTTCACTCAATATGTAGAGTTGTTCAACAAACACATGCCCTCAACAAAGATTGCTACATTTATGAAGCTTTGATCATAATAATTTGGAGGGGGGATCCATTTTATCTCAAGATCATTCATGACAACCTTATTTCTAAAGGCAAGGTCGATGTGAAGGAACTAAACAAGTGATTTTTCTCTCTCCATTCATATTTTGAAGTAGATAATTTTAGTGACAAACAAATTAAGCTCACAACCATGAATGTGTCCTTAACTACATGAACTTGGTAGGAATCCCACAACCAATAATGCAAACATCGGGGTGAGTCCATCATGACTTAGGGAAAATTTGTTGAGACCATTCATAATAGGTAATATCAATTGAAGTACTAGAAAGACTATTACATGCGATGGAAAGAACCGCACTAATGTCACAAACAATCTATGCAATACTACAAGAATCAGTTTTATAATCACATGCCTTGTTTGGACATCAAAAAATTGAAAACAACCTAACCTTCAAAGTTTCACATCAAACTTTGCAACAATGCTCCTAGTGACCAACATGATTATCACAAATCCAAATTTGGTGACATGAAACAACAATTCTTGCCAAAGAATATTCATTGGCATAGCAAGGAAAACATTGACAATCAACAATATATTGATATAATAGAACATTGCACAATTCAATACCAACAAAAACAACATAATAAAACCAGTAAGTGTTATAATTTCCACAAGTCAACTTCACACGTCGATGATGAGTGTCATGTAGGAAAATTGTTTTGGCATGGGTCTCTTTTAATCCCCTAGCACAAGATTGAAGGAAGTAGAAATGTAAATTCAAGACATGAATCCTCCCACTTTGTAGTGTTCATTGCACATGCAAGCTCAACTTAATCCAACAAAGTTGATTTAGAGGAAGAGAAAGAGTGCTTGTTCCACAATCATATGTGGTTTCATCAACGACCACTTTACTTTATCATGGTCAATGGAAGCCAAAAGAATTTGATCTTTGTGGATACCATGCCATGATTCCAACTCGTGTCCACACTACACTTGCATTCACACAATATAAATTGGCTCAAATCGAGTAAGAAATTGAGTGTCACACGATAGTGCAAGTTATAATACACCATATACCCATGGAAGCACAAATTCACATGTGATATTGTGCCTATCTACATCTATGTTTTGTTGTTGGGACAACCATACTGATGGAATTAACATTGCATGTACAAGTTCAAACCACAAATCATTATTCTAGCGATGCACTTGGTTCCCTTTTTTTCCATTCTATTTGGGAAACATGGCACTTCTAACTCAAACACTCTATACATAGGTGCCAATGCAAGCTTTTATGCCACAAAAACACTAGAAAAACTCACTAACTCCATCAATAATTTAATAGAATAATTGTTAATCAACTTAGTTTTGACCCAATGTCTATCCCATACCACAACATTATTTCTTGCTCAAAAGTAGTCACTTTCAATCCCTCTCTTTCCAAATTCTTACATATCTACTGAACAACAATTATGCATTGAAATTCCTTGGCACTTGTTAAACTCGAGCTTTTGGAAGCTTTATAACCATACCATACCAAGTGGGGACCAACCTCCATGCTATACCACAAAGCGCTCAATTCTCATTGCTAAAGAACATGTTATGAGTTGCATCATAAAGGCATGCTAAATAAATTAGGATTAGGACTATGCATGGAAGCATTCACTAATGTAAAGACAAAATGCATCATCACACAACCAAAAATTTGCAAGTAATTTAGATAAACAACAACATTCACATCCACATTATACTTATCTTGCAAATGTTTTGAACAAGTGGAATGGCTATGGAGGAACAATTTTCCACCCATCCATAAGCAATCCTTGCATGATTTCCACCCCTAAGACAAGACTACGAACATACAAGGGCATTGGGAAACACTATCTCACTATCTTAAGCATTCTTAGACTCATAATCACATAGCTTATGTTGGAACACATATAATTCCGAACTTTTGAGCTTCACATTTTCCACTTCATGAAAATATAATCTTTCTCAAGCGGTAACTTAGAACATGAATTTCAAATTTCAAATCAAATTCATGTCTAGTTAATTAGAAATAAGGTGCGCATAATATCCGTTGTTGATGAAGGATTTCCGCTTTGATCGAACGATCCTAATTTCTTTGGATTTTTGGAGCCACCTGATGGTTAATAACGTGAATCACTAAAGGTTGCTTCAGAGCTTCACACTTCGGGTATTTCGATAAGTCTTAACGATAAAAGTCTCGAAACCTGAAAGTGTCCATTCGTCACTTTTCCTAGACCTTTGAAGGACACGAGTCGTGGTACACGTGTATCTTTTGATTCTTCCCCGAGTTGACACGTGGCACCCATTTCTGACATTTTCGTTGAAGATTCATTCGATTCTAAATAACACGTGGCACCTCCCTTTTCTCGACATGTCATCTAGAATGACGTCATATGCGACACGTCACTACGGGTGATGACCCTTCGGAAATATAGCAAAGAACTAATTCATAAATCATTGAAACACCAAAATGTCAAAATATTAAACCTTAATTAATTAAGTTGATCACAGTCAAGAGATAATTAATCACTTCGCATTTTCGGGTTTTGGGTATTTCCTCTCGAACTATATTTAAAAACCCCGAAGTCCGAATCTCTGAAACGCTTAGAGTTAACACACCTTTTAAACATGATTAATTAAAGTGTTGAAAACGATTATCCAAGGATTAACCTTCGCAGATTCAGGATTTAGATAATTCTCACTCGGTCTCATCTAAATTTCCCCGAACACGAACCGCCGAATATTAATGGCATTTATGACAAATCAACGATAATGATTTTTAACGTAGATTTTGGATCGCCAGGTAAAATTTTCCATTAAAGTTAATAAATTTGCCATTAGTAAAGCTATACTAGAATCAATGCATCTGATGTGAATAAAAATACTTCGATTTTGAATTTCATTTTCACCCTCTGCAAAGTAGCAAGTTTTATATGATTGAGAAGCTCACGCAATTCCTCTGCAACAGGTAACCTCGTTCTATTCTCTCGATATCATGGCACCACGAAAGATGATGAAGAAGACCGATGCGACTGATGAAGGTTCAAATCCAAACACAGACGTTTTGTTAGACACCACGCCGCGAGCCATGGACACTGTGAAATCTTGGACATTGGTGTTCGAGGTTCTGGAACATGAGATTATAAATTGTCCAGAAGATTCCGGTGATGAAGTAGACGATACTCATGAAGCTAAACTCAGATATATAGCTCAGTCAGAGCTACACAAGATAGTTGCGTAACCGAGACTCGTGTCGTATAATGACATGATAGGGAAGGCCTTGGAGAACATCGACATCCAAACCAAGAGCATCACCAACCACCAGAAAGTTGTCGTTGGGTCATTCCGACCAGAACACCTCCAAGTAATGTATAAGCTATCTCCCACTGCCAAATATAATTACAATGCTGCATTTGTGTTGGAATTCGAGCAACAGGAATGCATGCAATATGACAAGAGTTACCCTGATATAGTCAAGTCCTGGTGGGGGCACCCAGAGAAGTTCAAGGCTGACGCTCATGGCATATATGCCACAACATCGTTGGATAATCACATGATTTACGTAGCCATGATGATCTATAGACTGTTCGGGAAGAAGAGTCCTACTCATTTCCCGGTGGCATGGGTATCGATTATGCATGAGGTGGCCGAGGGCTACACTTTTAAATGGGCCAAAATTTTATCAGACAACTTGGCCAAAGAAATTACTGAATACAAATTGGCGAAATCAAAGGGGCATCCCGCCCCTTTCTATATGTCTGCATATGTCATGGATGTTATCTACTTCATAACCCCTTTCCCACTAATGAATTGGAGCTGGACCCCGACCGATGCAGAGCCTATCCACTTTTACCATTCCAAGTTGTGGGAGGAAAAAGAAAAATATTTCTTTTACGAAATCTATCACAATGTAGTGGTCCCTGTCCATATAGCCCTATATGGTTGCCCACCCCCTCAAATTTCAGACATAATCATGGGAAATCTGGGAAAACTAGCAGATTGGTTCATTGAAGAAAACTTCTCTTATATCAGGGTTTTCGGATGCTCAGTTCCTCCCCATGCTCTCCCGAGATTTTTACCAGACTGACTGGTATGTCGAGAAGTAGCTTACCAGACAGTAACATGGGGCATCATCAAGGAGCTGAAAGCAGCCTAGAAAAAGGTATGGCCTACCTTTCCTCTCTAGGTCGGTATGTTTTCACTATTGGATTTCGGGCAATCCAAAGTGGAGGCCGCAGCTTTAGAGGATGTCAAATTGGTTGACATCGAATTTAAAAGGAATGATCCATACAAAATTGTGGAGAACCACCTGGCCCAATACAACTTGAAAAGGTATGTGCATGAAAACTCCCCACACGATGAAATATTCAGGGGAGTTAGGTCTTACGAGGAGGTACTGAACATATTCCAAACCTTATCCCTAGATCAACAGGCTAGTTTCCTCAGTTTCCAAAAACACAGGCGAAACAATTTGCCAAAAATATTACAAGGAGAATCGATAGCCGCTCCTCCTGAACATGGATCTATACCTCCAGGTTATGAATCACGGAACTCTGGTAAATATAATACTGAGGAAACCCAAAAGAGCTCTGAATTTTTGACTCAGAAATTAGAAGCTTCATTATCAAGCCCACTAGGCCCTCAGGCAACGACTCAGATCGAAGCCTTCCTAAAGCAAGGGAAGGATGCATCTCTTTCGACACTAGCCACACCTGCCGCCAATACAATGGAGTGACAACCATCTATGGAGATCGGTACCCCTATTACTTCATTGACCCCTCTGCAGTCTAGTTTCGAAAATCTTAGTTCCGAAGTCATTTTTGTGGGTGATCTTACCCCAATCTTGCCCAAAGAGATGCCTCTTTCGGCCTTCTTCTTTAGCAAGAAATGAAGGGCCATCATCAAAAGAGAATCACATCAGAAGGACAGAGTAATAACCAAAAGGCAGAGGATGTTGTATGATGGAAATGATCGCGATGATTCAGAATTCACGAAAGAAGTTGCAGGTTCATTGGGTGCCTTTGCCACTACAAATCAATGGTCAGTGGAAAACTTGGCAGAGCAACTAAGAAAAAAAATCTTATTGGTGGGGCAACTACAAGATCAAATGTTGACTATGGAACAAACCATAAAGAATAAGATGAACAAAGACTTTGAACAAATCAGAGCTTATGACTGACATCAAATCCAACAGTTGCTGGCTAACCTAGAGGAGCTCCATTGAAATTCGCAGGCCAACAAAGGATTGGTCACTCAACGTGATGAGTTAACAAGGAAATTGCAAGATAGATTAGGCCTGACTGAAGGTACATCAATGGATATTTCATCCTTCCAGAATCAAGCGTTGGAAATAAATGAAAAACTGGAAATGGCCCAGCAGGATCTTTTTATGAAGGTTGATGCCATCTAGAAGTTCTACCAGGCGGTAGAACTTGCTTTGAAGGATGTCTATATTAAGGAAAGAGAAGCTCGCTCAGCCCAAGCTAAGTTTCAAGAGGTCATCATATTGGCACAGAAAGATAATGTCCCTAATTCTCCTCGGCTTTCCCCTTCTGAATAAATAAGAGGTGATATGGCCCTGAAGGTGGGGGAAACGAAGTTGGCAGAGAGCAAGAGATTATCCCTGGAGGTGAAGGATGCTTGCCAAGAAGCATTATCATCCTTATAAAAAAAAAAATTGATTTTGAGGGAAGCAGTATCGCAGAGGCCTTGGGGAAAATCGATATCGGAATGAATCAACATAATTCTAGAAAAAGCAAGGAGGAAACTCTGGCAGCCATTCAGGAAATGAGCCAGATTGACCTGCTTAAAATAAATAAAGGGCTTGCGAACCCAAGTTCACAGTTCCAGGCCTTAGCTCAAGAGGTGAAAAGAATCCAAAAATGACTTCCTCAAGTGAAAAGGAAATTATATACTTTCGAGGTGAATGAAACAATTGAGCCATCAAAGCTAGTTGTGTAATTTTTAGATAGATGCAACCAATGCATCGAGCATGGAAAAGAAAGCACAATTGTGAGTGGGTAAGAAAATGTCATTACATTACTAAACATGGCTGGAGGGACAGATGGCAACGAGACTTCAACGACTAAAACATTATGCTGAATTATTAAGAAGACCAGATGACAAAGGTGTCTAGCCTAAAGGAATGAGGAAAATAAGCGTTTCTGTCAGCAGACGAAGAGATAGAAGAGAATTCCAACAAAGCTCATCATTTTCTATGCATTGTTGTATTATTTCAAATATTTGTTATTTTTATTATAAGAATTCCAACCGTTTTGAGTTGTGACAATTTTGTATAAATACATAGATCCAAGATCTATTAATGGCTGCTTCTTGCAGGATGTAATAGAGAAAACTCTCCTTTGAGTATTAATACAAGTGCAAACAAAGATTCCAAATTTTGTTCAATTTGGGTTATGTATTTCTCCTATATTTCCATATTTCAATATTTCTCTATGCATTTCCTTGATGGATGTTTGATTGCAATTTAGTATCACAACTATTGTAATCGTATTATATCAGTAATTTGTTAAGTGAGCAATTTTTTCCTCTGTATTTACTGTGAGTAAAACAAGACCTGCAAGCTATGTGAATTACTGTACTTTATACTTTGTTCAAGGGTGCACTATCTATTTTCTTCCACTGCAACAAGGTGAGATTCTTCAGCAATCACTTTGTTTAACAATTTTGTAAATTTCCCCCACACCATTCTATATTATAATTGTGACTCAGACAAGAAATACGACCTCTGTGCTGTCATATTGTTAATTTCTTTTAAGGACCTTTTCTCATATAACTAAAGGTAGAAAAATCAATCTTTAAAAGCATTCTCTTTAAAACTTTCCTGATGCCTGAAATTACTCTTTGAGCCTTAAGTTTAATCTCAGGAACAACAACTTACATACTGGATAACTCGTTAAGCTACTTACTAGATAATACATAGCACGACAACTCAAAGAATCCATAGAGGTAGTGTTGTACAAATTACTTGGATGACTCACTAACCTACATGCCAAAACAAGCATCCATTGCTAGCCTTTTCACTAGACATAAGCCCATATCCTGCTATCCCATGCACTAGGATAGGATGCCATTAAACCATAAAATGAAGCCTATTTTTTGTCTGCCCGTCATTATTATCAAGCAATGGAAGTGGGAAATTAATAATAAATAATCCCACCACGTGTCTTATGATTATCCAATTAGCTAGGGGAACATACACGCTCATGGCATCACATGAGTTCACATTCTCCCCCCATCACACACATTGTGAGAAATTGTGATCGTGACCTTGTAATATACCTAAGTGTATTGCATAGTTCAATAATATAATAATAAACATAATATGATAAGATATTTAACTTAGTATTTAAATATAATAAATAAATATTTAATAATACAATAAATCAACATATTTAGATTCCTATGGTTTGGGAATAGAGAGAAAGAAGGTACTCCCTTGGTTAAATGGCAAGCTATTTCCAAACCCAAAGATATGGGAGGTTGGAGCTTTAAAAATATTCATCATTTTGGGAAGGCCCTTGTAGCTAAGAGGTTATGGAGGCTCATTTCTATGGATCAACTTTGG
>ML816820.1:0-19039 GCA_009831015.1 Picea engelmannii
TAATTCTCAATCAGATGACTGTTTGCACAAACAAAGATGACCATTACTGTGATGCTCATGGCTATCAAATCCCTCCAACTTGCCATCTCTCTTCTCATCGACTACTGCCCCCACCGTGCCACGATCGGTTTGGGCTTAAAATTTTTGGGCTTAAAATTCATGCAGCAATATTTATCATTCACTGAAAAACGTTGGCACTGCCGATATCAAATAGATCTGAAGACTGTTATTCATGAATTGTATTAGTCTAATGCTTGACAATTTATGTGGCCAAGATTTTTCGTTTTGGACTTTCACAAGCCACCTCGTGTTATTTTTGGTTTTGGTCAAATCAACGCTTTCTTTCTGGACTACACTGCTCAACACGTTTTCATCTTCAATTTTTGTTCAATAAATATGAGCTAAAATCAATAAGATAATAATAATCAATGGATTTTTATCAACAACCATGCGTTTCATTTTGTGGCCAACAAATTTCTGACATCATAAGCTCTTGGCCGACTTCATAATAAGAAGTAATCATAGAATCATAAAATTAATATATTAATTATTTATATTACAATAGTATTTTAATTTTATAAATTATTAAATATTATAAAATAGATATTTTTTACTATTTTGAAAAAAAATGTATATTGAAGTGTCTTTGTTGCCAGTATGATAAAATACATATTTTAGTCAGACATTACTGTCAATTTTGACATATCAAATAGTCTACATACAAAATAAATTTCATACATTTTCAAATTTGTATCAAATCGTCTACCTACAAAATAAATTTCATACATTTTCAAATTTGTATCAAATCGTTTACATACAAAATAAATTTCATACATTTTCAAATTTGTAGGTATGGACTAAGTTACAATTCAATCTTTGTTGATTTAGTGTTTATTTATCCTACTTAAGTTAATAATTTAGTGTTTATTAATATAATTTTAAAATTTTGATGGATAATAATATTATGTTATGTAAATAAAATTTGGTTATTTAAAATAATTATTTGTAATTTAAAAAGGGTAGATTTTCACTTTTATCAAATATTTTGATATTTATTAGTTAATATATTTCTTTATGTAAAGAAAACTAATTATTAATCAATTAAATACAGTTTTTTTAACCAAAATGTAATTTTAACCTAAATAATAATAAAAAAATGAAATGATATATTTTCAAATAGCATATACCCTTACTCATTTACATTAAATAGCATCTTTGACTAGCAATTGGTGTCACGGCAAACTCGAGAAACAGGACAAGGATGGATACAAGCTTGCGTCTTTGAATTTGCAAGCTTGCGTCTTTGAATAGGCAAACGTGACGGAAACAAGCTTGCGTCTTTGAATTTGCAAGCTTGCGTCTTTGAAGTGTCTTTGATGACAAACTTGAGAAACAACACAATTGAGATTGTGATAGCTACACATTTGTGGTCGCGCTGGCCTACATCATGGACTTTACAAGTTTGCATCTTTGACTAGTAATTGGTCTAACGCGGCAAACTCGAGAAACAAGACAAGGATGGATACCAACTCGATATGTGGACAGCATCAAAGATGAAAGCCAATCAACTTCAAAGCATATGGGAGCGCATCATGCAAAGAGTCCGAGAAATCATTTGTGGCCGAAGCTTCAGCATAACGACGGAAGAAATTTCCGTCTATAAATATGAAAGGCTACTTCTCTCCATCTCATCAGCGCCTAATCTAGCTCTTCCCGAGGCTCAATATCGTAGATAATGGCGACCAGCATGACTAAATTTCTCTGCATATTTGTGCTTGCTTTGAGTCTGTTTCTCTGTACTGGTCATGTATATGGCCACAGCGAGGCTTCCCGTGCTACCGGGAGTGGCTACCGGCGTTCGGGTTCTGGTAGAGGTGGAGATGGCGAGTACTATTCTGGAAGGATTATAGCGGATATGGTTCGCCGCCTGGTTAGTACTAAGAACGGCTATGGCGATGGCGGTCAGCCGCCTGGCTCCCGCGCGACTTATGGGCCGTTACCGCCTTACCCGCCTTAAGTTTCTATATATTTGTGTAGGTAGCGCGTGCAATTGAAGTTTGTAATAAAGCCGTGCTCTTTGTCAATTATTAGAAATTTAGCATGGTGAATGTAGGTGCCTTAACTTTTATATGTATTTGTCTTGGTAGTGTGTGCAGTTAGAGCTTGTAATAAAGCCATGTCTCTTTAGTATACTTGTTGCAATTTAGGGTGGTCAATGTAGCCGTCAACCTTACAGGGAAGAAAATATAAGACATTCCAAGAGTTTGTAATAAAGTCGAGTCTCCTCGAGAGTATGAAGTGAGGGGATTGCTTGACAATGGAGTTGTAGTTTTATAAAATCAGTTCATTCACCGATGCATATATTTTACCTTTATCCAGATTCGAATATCTAATTTTTAATAAACAAAATTAACTTTTTAGTTAATTTTCCATATTAATTTTAAGGTTTATTTCACTTGAAATTACTTTGATTAATACTATTTTTTATTAAATAGATATGGATTTAAAATGGTGCTTATTCATCCAATGTATATACATAAAATTTTATTATTATTATTTTTTATTATTTTAATGCATTTTATTCCATGAATATCTTTTTATACTAGACTATAGAGTATCTATGGACTTAACAGGGAAAGATTAAAAATTCACTTTAAAACTATTTTAAAAAACACATACAAATTATTTAAAACTAAATACACTTAAAATTATTTAAATCATAAATTAATTTGGTATTCAAATTATTTAAACTAAATATACTGAAATTTGTAAACCATGTATTAAGTTATAATTAATTGTTTTAATTGTTTTAATTTTTAATAATATGTAAATTTTGGATTTTTTAAATAATTCACCATAAATATATAAATTTTTAAATTTTATCAAATTTTAAGGTTCGATAGATCATTTAGGTCTTAGTGGATGTTAATCTTCATCATCATCATCAATTGATTATTAATATACACAAACTTTAAATTAATTCCTTAATAAAATTTATTTTATTTTCTAATTTTTTTAATCAAAACTATGGTTCTTTTCTTTTGATTTTTTTTTTCAAATATACAATCTATCTTTGTTTTTGAGATTAACAGATTAAAATCTTTGTCAATATTCTCAAAAGTATATAATCAATTATTTAAAAAAAAAATAAATACTCATAATTTATTATTTAAAAAAAAATCAATTAATTTCTAAAATTAAAAAATTATCAATATTTTAATTTAAAAATGATTTGAAATAAAAAATTAAATAAATTTTTCCTTATAATAATTTACATTTATAATTTTAAATGATAAATATAATAAAATTGATATAAAATAAATATTTTTTAAAACTTATTTAACATCAATTTATTACAATATAATGCATAATATAATTATTGCTTGAGATGGGTTTTGATGTGTAATTTCTTCCATTATCAACATGGAGTTGACATGTAACATTTAAAAAGATGTTAATAAAAAATATTTCAATGTTCACTTTAATAAAAATGTTTTTTTTTTTATTATCAATTTTATCCATCTCTCCTCACCTCCCTCTTCATAAAAAATATCCTCTCAATCACTTCATTTGGATGGAGATATCATATATTAATGCTAAGAAGATATATATAGCAATTTGTTATTTCACACCTATTAGTTCTACCTTTTATACAAAGAACAATCTAGATAAAAATTGTCCCTATAAAAACTTAGAACAAGATATTTATAGTATGAGAAATGAAGGTAGTATCCTCCTGCTATGAGACTTTAATGCTAGAACTGCAACTAATCAAGTGATTATCTTAAGGAGTGATTCCAACCCTAACCCTCTATGTCTAGACGTGGACCTTGTTTTAGCGAATAAATACAAGATAAATTCAGAAGACTTGACGTAGAATTTATGTGGTACCAAGCTAATCAACCTTCTCAAGATATAATCATTTGTAGTGGTCTAATGAAGTGACCAAAATCTAAACAAATGAATTGTATCATGGGTTGCATAGCATTGTTGTGGACGATGTGATTTCAAATATCCTTGTTTACAACCAAATAGTAAATTTTGACCTTTTAAATAACCATGAGCCCGACTATGATCATAGAACTTTAACCCTAACTCTATCTTGCACAAAAACCCCCTTGAAGATAACTCTCATAACCAAAGACACTTTCTTTTTGACAAAATAAAGTTGATCTCTTCTTAATAGATTTTAACACTAAATTAAATCGTTTATCATATAAGAACAATATTGAACACATCTATCATAATTTTACAACAATCCTCTCTACCTCCATAAAAGTAATCTCTATGGAAGTGTTGTGTAAAAAGAAGAATAGAATATCCAACCCTTGCTATAATAATGAGTGTAAACTTGCTACAAAATCCATTAGGAATACCTCTAATGAGCCCTTCAAATATGATAATATTAATAGATACAAATCCCTAATTAAAAGGAAAAAAATGACACTACATAAAAAAAAAAAGAGTTTTTTTACACCTATCTAAGCTAGGTCCAAAGCATTTTTGGAGATAAATTCGAACTAGTAAAACTAAAGAAAATGATATGAATCCCATTAGAATTCCTACCTTAAAAATCTTTATGAATCGTGTAATGTCTTGGACAACATTCCAAAAGTTTCTATAGAAAATGAAGTTTTTATACAAAGGACATAGAATTTGGGGTTAAGTGACTAGCAAAATTAAAAACATCGAAGGATACCGAGTAGTCAATGTAGCCGTAAACTTTATTTTAATAAAACTATCATTCTTTTCCTTTGAAATTTATTTTCACTCGTACAATATATCTTTATGTTTGAGATGAATAATGATTAAAATCTTTGTCAATATTCTCAAAAGTATATAATCAATTATTTAAAAAAAATAAAAAAATAATCATAATTTATTATTTTTGAAAAATTCAATTAATTTCTAAAATTAAAAAATTACTTATATTTTAATTTATAAATGACTTGAAATTAAAAACTAAAAAAATTCTTCCATATAATAATTTACATTTATAATTTTAACTTATAAATATAATAAAATTTATATAAAATAAATATTTAAAAAAAAAAAATTCTCATCAATTTATTACAATATAATACATAATATAATTATTGCTGGAGATGAGCTTTGATAATTTACATTTATAATTTTAAATTATAAATATAATAAAATTTATATAAAATAAATATTTTTTTAAATTTATTTCTCATCAATTTATTACAATATAATACATAATATAATTATCACTTGAGATGAGCTTTGATAATTTACATTTATAATTTTAAATTATAAATATAATTTTTTTTATATAAAATAAATATTTTTAAAAAAATTATTTCTCATCAATTTATTACAATATAATGCATAATATAATAAAAAAAAATTTAAGTAAAAAAGTAGAACCTGCTATATTAAGTTATTAGAGAAACATTGACAAAATACACAGAGATATAGTTCTCAGTCACCAAAAATGCTGTTGTTTTACCGGAAATCGACATAGTTTGGAAAACTGGTTTGCCCTCTGTCCTGCCCAAAGGAAACCAGGACAGATGGCCATAGGTCAAGTGTACATGTAGCAATAACATGATTAAACACAAAAAAAACTAGCATAGGAGAACCTAGATACCCGGTGACCTATCGCCCTTACCTGTCTGCCACGTGGACCTGGCTGGGATGGCGAATGGTTGCACACATAATGGACATTTCCTCTTTGTTGGAGCGTTGGAGTACGCGTCAAGGAGCAAGTCCAGACACTGTCCCATGAGAAGGGCTATGTGCTCCTGGTCTGCCATGTGGCCTCAGAGTTCGAACACCGGAGCCAGATGCTCTGCGCGGAGGAAAGGACCATGCAAGTCATTACCTGCGTCGTCGAAGATTACGTTCCCCACTTCCACATTCATCCCAACTCTTGCTTCGATCTCAGACAATTCTGCACTGGTCGCTTCCTCCTTCATCCCTGGTCTGGTCTCGTCCATGCTCCCTTCGGCGCAAGCCTTGTCCCGAGCTTCGTCCTCGATTATTTCCTGCAAAACATGGCTGGTGGGGCTGTAGTCACCCGTCCACGGTATCTCCTCAAATATGCACATAGGGAAATCTTTTGTCGTCTCTTCTTTAGGACCGCTACCAACCTGGGAGTCTGGCGCCATGGCTTGGGGTTCCGGGGTGGTCACAAATTCCTCCACGAATGGTGTTTCTTCAACATAGTAGGTAGGAAACTCATCCACGACGCCACCCTCCAGCCTGCTTCCAGGCTCAATTGCCATGGTTTGACTGCTATGCTCTGTCCCAGTCTCAGCAATAATGGCATGCAGAGCCAATTGTTCAGTGCAATCCCTCTTCCGGAGAATGGAGGTCGCCATCGACAGAGCGTGCTCCAGTTTCTCCCTCCTTTGCCTCTGCTCTTTGTGGGTGTACCAGGTCGAGCCACGACGAGGCCTACCTTGCTTCCTGGTCATGGTTGTTGAGTGGTATATAACAATGCAGAGAGGATGCAGTGAAACGAAAGTGAGCCAAGAAAATAAGGAACCAGAGCTACACCAGAGCTCCCAACCGACGGGGAGGCCCAAAACGAGAGCAAACCAGCTTTGTCCAGGCGCTCGAAAATACAAATTTCCAAAAAACGGATTCGCCTGGCTATCCATAGACCCTGTCATGCTGAGTGTGGTATGAGCGAGAGTTTTCACGTGAGGAGGAGTCCCTCCTCCATATAGCAGCTGTAATGGACAACTACCATCATAAATGCGGAGAGGATGGGTGGCGACCATCAACATTTATGCTGTGACTTAATGCAGAGCCAGGTGGCGAGGCATTGCCGCATGTCACCCCATCCAGAGTGCATAATATAATTATTACTTAAGATGAGTTTTGATAATTTATATTTATAATTTTAAATTATAAATATAATAAAATTTATATAAAATATTTATATATTTTAAAATTTATTTCTCATCAATTTATTACAATATAATGCATAATATAATTATTTCTTGAGATGAGCTTTGATAATTTACATTTATAATTTTAAATTATAAATATAATAAAATTTATATAAAATAAATATTTTTTAAAATCATTTATCATCAATTTATTACAATATAAAATAATGCATAATATAATTATTGCTTGAGATGAGCTTTGATGTGTAATTTATTCCATTATATACATGGAGTTGACTGTAATATTTAAAAAGATGTTAATAAAAAAATATTTCAATGTCTACTTTAATAAAAAAATTTTTTTTTTTTAATTTTATCCATCTCTCCTCACATCCCTCTTCATAAATAAAGATCCTCTCAATCACTTCATTTAGATGGAGATATCATATATTAATTATAAGAAGAGATATATAGCAATTTGTTTTTTCACACCTATTAGTTCTACCTTTTATACAAAGAACAATCTAGATAAAAATTGTCCCTATAAAAACTTAAAACAAGATATTTACAATATGAGAAATGAAGGTAGTATCCTCCTATTAGGAGACTTTAATGCTAGAACTGCAACTAATCAAGTGGTTATCTTAAGCAATGATTCCAACCCTAACCCTCTATGTCTATACATGGACCTTGTTTTAGCTAATAAATAAAAGATAAATTCAGAAGACTTGACCTAGAATTTATATGGTACCGAGCTAATCAACCTTCTCAAGATATAATCATTTGAAATGGTCTAATGAAGTGGCCAAAATCTAACCAAATGACTTGTATCATGGGTTATGCAGTAGTGTTGTGGATGATGTGATTTCAAATATCCTTGTTTACAACCAAATAGTAAATTTTGACTTCTTAAATAACCATGAGCCCAAATATGATCATAGACCTTTAACCCTAAATCTAAAATTTATCTTGCAGAAAATCCCCTCGAAGATAACTCTCATAACCAAAGACACTTGCTTTTTGACAAAATAAAGTTGATCTATTCTTAGAGGATTGTTGGCACAGGGGCATACCCAGGGTTCAACGCTACAACAACGCACCAACAAAACCCTAACTACCGGCCCTTTCGGCAACACCTGTGAAGCAGATGAAGTCTCACTTGAGGTAGAGGCAGGGGTGGTTGCAAGACTCAGGTGTCTGCAACCTTAGCTGGGACACATATATGTGATTCTAACACTAAATAAAGCACTTAGCACTGACAGTTCCTCAATATGCAACTAATATTCACTTCGCTGATAAAACAAAGATTTGCAGTATTCACAATGATCTAACGTATTCAAGCACTTAGCATATGCAAACTAGATCAGATCTAATGGATCAATCACTAAGCATATTTATATTTATCAGATCTAACATTCTATAGGTCATCAACACTAAGCATAACAGATATATCTAATTTTCTCAAATCACTTAGCAAATAACACATCAATGCATCAAAATAAGGCACAAAGCAAGACAACACAAGGTTTACGTGGTTCACCCCCACCCTGGGGCTACGTCCACCAACTCTTCTTCTTTATTAGATTCTCAATAGGTTACAAGCACAGAGCCACATAAACCCTTACTCCGCATAGGACATAAGATCTACGTAGCTCGCTAGATCCTTCTTCCCCGAGTAGATCTGAGCACACAGTCTTCCACAACTTCTTACAATGACTTGCACTTAGCTCTGCAAGTCTTACATAGACACAAATCTCTTATAGACCTTACTAACACTTAGCATACATCACATAGATGCCAATATTATCACATTCCCCTCTTTACATTGCCTAGCAATCTTATTTATACATTACAAAATAGGTCTAAGAATGGGTAAAACCCATGGGCCGATATCCCAATCCCGTTACATATTCCAAAAAACCCAAAATGGACCCAAAAGTAGGCCACGATCCTGTGATCTCCACTTCGACTTGTTCTCCTTCTTCGACAGGCTGTCAAAGTCCCAAAATAGGTCGACTTGACCAAGAATCTCCCAAAACTTGGTCAAGGGCCAACAGGCCCCCAACACTCACCTGTGATTCATCCCGAGTCACTCTGGTCTGATCAGTTCTACCTTGAATGCCTCGAGTTGCTTTGAACTGCTACAATGCTATGACCTCTTGCTCAGTGAACTCTTGGATCACTGCTTCATTCACTGGCCCTTCTAGGCATTGTTTTGCTGTGATGACGACCTGTTCTAGCTCGGCTCCTTGGCTTTCAACTTCGGTGAACAGTTGGCATGCCTTCTCTTGCACTGGTTAAATTCATTGAGAGACTTCCATCACTTTACTTTGAATCATGTGGATCTATTGTTGGGCGGTGCATTGTTCTTGAAACCTCTTCATTCTTTCGACTGGTGATAAGGCCTTCAGCTACGCCTGTAGTGTATCTGCGTGCTACTTTGCTTCCTTGAGTTGTGACTCTAATGCCTGTAACTCTGGATTCTCCATGAGGTTTTCATATGTCTGAGCGCTCTTGGAGCTCAACTGCTTGCATTCTAAGGCAAGGCATTTTAATCTCCCAACTGCGCTATGGGCAGTTGCCTCCCTTAGGTCTCTTATATCTTGAGGGGTCTCAGGCACAGTACAAAGTTCCATATCTGCAATGCGTTACTGGAGCTGTTGGATTACTTCTTCAAGTTGTGCCACCTGTTGTGGAACTCGTTCTTCAGTTTTCACTTCTATGACTATCACAGAGCGAAGTGCTCTATGAACCCTTTCCTTGATTTCGATTTTCTCTGCAAGCAATTGTTCCTTGCTTTGTTGTAACTGTGCTTTTTCCTTATCCCACTTCTCTTGCAGGGCAATCTTTTCCCGTTATGCATTATTGCACTTCTCTACAAGGTCGCTCTGTACTTGTGCCAAATCTTGAGTGGCTTGCGCTGTCTCTTCATGAGCTCATCGAAAGTGAGCTTCGACTATGTCGGCGATTCAGTGGAGTTGAGCTGGCTCATCTCCCAGTTCTGGTGTTCCTGCAGTCAGAGGTGTAGTGAGGACTGCGTGACTAGACTGTAATGCTTGCTGCACTCCTTGAATTTCAACCTTGATTCGACTGAACACCTCCTCCTGCTTAGCCTCTTATTTCTCTGCTATCTCTTGTGAAGCATCGTTTAGTGCAACGACGATGAATTCGAAGTCATATTAGGTTAGGGTGGTCTCAAATTTAGTCCTGGTTTCTTTCACTTTCTTCCTGGATGAAGGCTTCAATGGGGAAACCTTCCTTTTCTTTGATGGGTCCTCCTTGTCTCTAGGCAGTGTATCCCCGCCTTTCTTCTGTTCAACGTCTGCGCCATTTAGCTCTCTGCCATCACCTCCTTGCTCAGGTGAGATGGACGCAGTATTTACTGAAATATTGTCTATATCCTGAGGCTCTTCAGGCTTCTTTGTCTTGCTGGGTCCAGATGTATCATGCACAGGTTCTAGACTATCTATATCATAGATCTCTGCGGGGTTTGCTGAAATGAGGAGGTCTTCTGACCACTCCTTGGTGATTTCTTCCAAGTCGTCCTCTGTTAGTTTCTAATATGATTACAATTGTTGCTTGTGCTCATCAGCGTGTGCTATAATATAGATGAAATGGCAGTCCGCATTGAATTTCATCAAGGGCCTGAACCTTTGGAGTGTGTTCGGGGTTATGCGATGTGTAGACTGGATGGCGATCTTCAGTTGGTTGTAATATGTGTGGAAGACAAAATTTGACTGCCATTGCTTGTTCATATCGTTTGAGTACCACAATGTACTGAACTTCGTGACTAGAGGTTCAAAGGGCTCGATGTCTAGAAAGGTTTCATCTTCTGGCATCTCCCATGCGACGAAAGAGATTAGGATGAGAAGCCAACTAAAGTGGAACTCATATCCTTGATCCTGTGCTTCCATGCAGTCCAGTTCCAACTGGTTCACTAAGTACTTCGCCCAATTCATTTGTAGGCCCTCCGCGCACTTTCTTGCGAGGTTGACTACAAATCCGGTCACTTGGGTGGGCCGGTTCTTGCAAACTAACTTACCTACAATCAATTGACAAGACAGGCGCACTGCGCCGCTCTGGATAAAGGCTACCTTGTAGCCTCGCCTGCCCTTCTTGACATCTCCATAAGTCTCTTTGATTCTCCTTGCTAATTCTCGGTCTAAGGTCTTTCCAGGGTAAAAATACTATGGGTTTGCATGCTAAGCCTGGTAATCCAATGGATCAACGTTGGATCCACAGTGATGCGGTGGCTCAACCATAAGTAACCCCCATGGTAACACGACAGTAGCATTTTGATGCATGAATTCACTTCCTGGTGTCGCTCGAAGTGCGGAATCTTCATGATGTTCAGTAGGGTGGATTGTGCGAGGTTCTGGGTCCATGACTGCGCAATAACCTTTGAGCTCTTTCCTTAGTCCAGTTCAGATACTTATGTAGGGTGAGCATACTGTAAACTTTCCTGTTGCTGAGGTTGAAGTCGCTAAACTTCAACGCTGCGAGCTTATCCTGGTCGGCACGAACTACACGCACCCCTTTCGGAAGGTACGCAATGATCAAAGAATATTCAAACTCTCGGGGTACATTGTCATGATTGATTGCGCCGCTCAGAGGTGGTAGATAGGCTGGTAGAATGCTCAGAATCAGCTTGGCATTCGCGAGATCATCTTTGTGTTTAGTTCTCTTTTCATCAGCTTGTCGGGATGGTCCGGCTCTAGCAGTGGATGGAGAGTCCTGCAGTCCTCTCGTCAAAGATGATTGTACACCTATAGACACTCCTCTCTCAGTCATCAAATCAAGGAGGACTTCTATTACAGATTATTCAACTGCGATGAGCTCGTCGGACATATGCGCTCGGGATAAAATAATCGGGGTCACGATGGTCTTAGACACCACACTAGAGTGAATAACAAGAGTGCAATGATCACTGTATACAACTGCTAGTCTGTGGGCTTCAAATTCTCAGTTGGAAAAAGTGTTCTTCGTGCATGGTGCGACGAGATAAATAGGCAATCTTGACAACAGTTTTCTTGCAACAGGTATGAGGATTCCATTAACTCTGTTCGACCCATTATGGCATAGTCCAATGGTCTGGTGGTGAGCCATAAATTATTTCCACCATTTGGAGTGGTAGTCAAATGGATATATCAGCTTCCAACGACTATATTTATTTTCCATAACGAAGTGGCATATGTCGCTGTTCTGATATCCAGGCAAAGCTCCAATTTTGCAAAGTTTCTTTCTGCAAGGTACCCTCTGGAACCTGCTGTAACTTCTCGATCTTAGCCTTCTTCTTACTTAGCTTCCTATCCTTCTTCCCCATGAGCTTCGTCTAGGTGGTTCTTTCCCATTCTGATTCTTATTTTCTTTGGACATAGGCACTTCGCACTATTGAAATTCTCTCCTCGGATTTAGGTGTAACACCTCTTCTTTATCTGGGGTAGAAATTTCAGTCTTTTGTATGTCTTCCGATGTTCTTATAGCTTCGACATTTGGGCTTCTAGTTCCAGATAGCTTTGATCTGTTCTCCTGTTCTTCAATCAATTGTGCGATCTTTCTGGTCATGAAATCTTTTAATTCTTGTTTCTTCTTCTCCAAAACTTCTTTTTCTTCCTTTCGTCTGGCTTGATCTCTATCAAGCCAAGGTTTTCCTAGTAACATAGTGAACGAGGTGCTATCCTCAATAAACTTAATAATATCAAAGTCTTCTTCTGTCGAAGTTCCATTGGCATTTATAGATATCTGAGTGAGCTTTCCACATAGGTTTACCAATTTTCCTCTGAATAACCCTAGTCCTCCTAATGAAGGAATCATAGCAGGCCTTCCTATAGCTTCCCAATTTCTCTCTGTCATGATATTTACCTGTGTTTCCTCATCTAGAACACAATCAATGTCGAAGTCCCCTAGTCTTAATTTGATGCATTCTTTTTCTTTAAAGATCTCTGATAACCTAACATGTTGATGGTCATTCAAGGTTTCTTACATCTGTAGCAATACTTTCTCAGATTCCTTCTGAGGTTCCGCTATTTCTGGATCTGCTCTAAGGTTTCCTTGATTTAGATTCATTCCTTCAAGCTTAGCAATCATTCTGGGGCAATCCAATACTTCATGGTTCATAGCTTTGCAACAGAGACAACTAGGTCTTTTACCAGGGTATTCCTTAGCCAAATGTCCTGGTTTTCTGCAACTGTAACATCGGGTTAATCCTCTCTTTCTTTTAAATGATCCCCAACCTCTTTTGTACTGCGCACTAGGATCATGGTAGATGACCTACAAAAAATTCTTTCTAAGATCCTGCATCCATTTATTAGTCCAAACATTCTTTCTATGCATAGGTATAACATATTTATCACTATTCTTATCAGATCTACTCATATCAAATCTTATTTCATCTATCAGTGGCCTAGGACAGATTCTATTAAACATACCTAGATCCATACTTTAGAAATAAATCTTTCCACTTATCTTACTTCTACAGAGCACAAAGCTTCCAGATCTAAAACTTTTAACTATTCTTACCTTTATCAGAGGACAAAGCTTACAAATCATACCTCTTTTAATAAGAAATTTCCACTTTTACCTTCCTTAGAGCACAAAGTGTTCAGATCTCATTTATTTTCTTCAGATCCGACCTATTTTCTTCAGATTGGTCTTCTTTCTTTCAACACAGAGATTATAAAATGAGTAGGATACTACGCACTAGGGCACAGACCTTCGCACAAGGCTTTCATATTACCCTTTTTTCACAAAGACTCTTCTTCTTAGTTTTCGGCAATCACAGTTTCAGGTCTCGACAACGGAACCATTTGTTGGCATAGGGGCAGATCCGGGGTTCAACGCTACAACAATGCACCCACAAAACCCTAACTATCGGCCCTTTCCGCAACACCTGCAAAGTAGATGAAGTCTCACCCGAGGTAGAGGCAGGGGTGGTTGCAAGACTTAGATGTCTGCAACCTTATATGGGACACAAATCTGTGATTCTAACACTAAATAAAGCACTTAGCACCGACAGTTCCTCAATATGAAACTAATATTCACTTCGCTGATAAAACAAGGCTTCACAACATTCACAATGATCTAACATATTCAAGCACTTAGCATATGCAAACTAGATTAGATCTAATGGATCAGCACTAAGCATAACAAATATATCTAATTGTCTCAAAGCACTTAGCAAATAACACATCAATGCATCAAAATAAGGCACAAATCAAGACACCACAAGGTTTACGTGGTTCACCCCCACCCTGGGGCTACATCCACCAACTCTTCTTCTTTATTAGTTTCTTAATAGTTTACAAGCACAAAGCCATAGAAACCCTTACTTCGCACAGGACAGAAGATCTGTGCAGCTCGCTAGATCCTTCTTCCCCGAGTAGATCTGAGCACACAGTCTTCCACAACTTCTTACAATGACTTTCACTCAGCTCTGCAAGTCTTACATAGGCACAAAGCTCTTACAGACCTTACTAGCACTTAGCATACATCACATAGATGTCAATATTATCACATTCCCCTGTTTACTTTTCCTAGCAATCTTATTTATACATTAAAAAATAGGTCTAGGCATGGGTAAAACCCATGGGACGATATCCCAATCTCGTTACATATTCCAAAAAACCCAAAATGGACCCAAAAGTGGGCCGAGATTTCGTGATCTCCGCTCGAATTGTGCTCCTTCTTGGACAGACTGTCGAAGTCGCAAAATAGGTCAACTTGACTAAGAATCTCCCAAAACTTGGTCAAGGGCCAACAAGGATTTGAACACTAAATTAAATCTTTTATCATATAAGAACAATATTGAAGACAACTATCATAATTTTACAACAATCCTATCTACCTCCATAAAAAGAATCTCTATCGAAGTGTTGTGTAAAAAGTAGAATATAATTTCCAACCCTTGGTATAATAACGAGTGCAAACTTGATACAAAATCCATTACCTCTAATTAGCCCTTAAATATGATAATATTAATAGATACAAATCCCTAATTAAAAGGAAAAAAATGACACTATATAAAAAAAAAAGTTTTTTGCACCTATCTAAGCTAGGTCCAAAGAATTTTTGGAGGCAAATTCGAACTCGTAAAACTAAAGAAAATGATATGATTCCCCTAGAAGATTGGAATTCCTACCTTAAAAATCTTTATGAATCCTGTAATGTCTTGGACAACATTCTGAAAGTTTCTATATAAGATGAATTTTTTCTATAGAAGACATAGAATTTGGGGTTAAGTGACACACAAACGTGAAATCTAAGGACATTGAAGGATACCGAGTTGACATATTAAAAATTGGAGGGCTTATTTTGATCCCTCATATACACAAGCTCTTCAATTTAGCAGTCAAGCAGGGCTTCCCTAAACCCTGGACTCAAAGCCTCATTGTACCTATTTTTAAAAGTGGGGATATAAGCAATCCCTCTAATTATAATACCATTATGATTAGCCCCATTTTATCCAATCTATATGGAACTATTTTGGAAAAGAAGATAAGCATATAACTAGAAAATCATTGAAAAAGAGCTAAAGGCTAGGCTGGTTTTAGAGGTTATAATTCAACGGTGGACCACCTTGTCACACTCAGGATTCTTTTAGAGGAGCGTCACAACAATAAAACTAATCTCCTTTGTTGTTTTGTTGATTTTAGGAAATCTTTTGACAATGTTCATAGGACCAACCTTTGGAATAGGTTAGAAGAGCTAAAAGTTCCCTCCAAGATGAGAGTTGTTGCGGTAAGGTTGTATGGGAATGTTATTGTGAAGTTTAGGACCCTTGAGGGTTGGTCGGAAGAAATTAACTACAATGTAGGAGTCAAGCAAGGTTGTCCCATATCCCATACCCTTTTTTGCATATACATTTACAAGTTGGAATCTTGTCTAGAAGTTGTAAGTTGTGTTGGACCAACTCTTGCTAGTATAGTCATCATCCTTGTTCTCTATGTCAATGATATTTTTCTTATGGAAATGAATCCCTATGACCTCAATAAGAAGTTTAACATCCTCAAGGACTTCTCCTCTAGCACAAGAATGGTCGTGAACACTGACAAAATCAAGGTTATGATAATTAAATCCAAGAAGATCACCGATGATACTTCAATATATGACAAAAATACCTTGGAGGAAGTTCTTTCGTACAAGTATATTGTAATTGATATTCATCACAAGTTCAATTGGAACTATAGCATTGAGAAAATTATAAATGGAGGGTGGAAATCTTATTATGGGCTTAAAATAATTGTAAATTAGCAAACCTTTTTCTATGGGATAAGAAAAAGATCCTCTTTGAGACTCCTTTTACTCTTGTTATCTTGTATGGATGTGAATTTTTTGGATTCAATATCTCTCGAGAAAATTGGAGAAACATACAATAGATCAAAAATAATTTTATAACTTCTAATATCAAAGTTAAAGGAAATACACCCTATCCTATCCTCCTCATTTAATAGAGTCTTTCCCCCATTGAGAGCACAACTATGATTAGGTACTTAATGTACAAGAACAAGATAAACAACATGGATGGAAAGAGGCTCTCCAAAATTTCTTCAGACTCAATCCAAAATCACCAATGGCTCAAGTGGGGATAGTATAATGATGTTATTGTAGGGGCTAGTCGACTAGACCCGACAATCAACCATGTTGGATATGTAAGTCAATCGAATGTTTAAGTCGAGTATGTGAGTCAGTCGATTTTCCAATTGGGTCGATTGACTGAGGCAGTTCATAAGTTGTAATTTCCCTATAACTAAATACACAAGTGTATAAGTGGCTATGTAACAGAGAAAAGAGGGTTGTTGTTGTACATAATAAAGTGCATATTGTTGGTTCTCCTAATACTTTGTGTATGATTCCTTGTATTTATATGTGTGTGCTTCTATAGTTGTGTGTTGTGTGTATTTGTCTATTTGATGAACTACTGGTAACATCTTCATGCTTTAGCCTAGATTACAACATTGGTTTCGTTGCCAATAATTCTGAACTTGGGCATGTTAAATAATGCACACATAAATGTGAAGATTGGAAGACATTGTTGAGGAAAGTAATGGTAATTCTCCTTACTCCTATATTTTCAAATCTCATTAGGCTAAGTGAGATAGGTGGGATTATTACCCTGGTTTATAGTGTGTCAAAATCTTATTGCAATTTAGGGTGGTCAATGTAGCCATCAACTTTATTTTAATCAAAATGATCATTCTTTTCCTTTGAAATTTCCTTTCACCCATACAATATATCTTTGTGTTTGAGATGAATAATGATTACAATATTTGTTAATATTCTCAAAAGTATATAATCAATTATTTAAAAATAAAAAATAAAAAAAATTTAAATAATCATAATTTATTATTTTTGAAAAATTCAATTAATTTCTAAAATTAAAAAATTATTAATATTTTAATTTATAAATGATTTGAAATTAAAAACTAAAAAAAATCTTCCATATAATAGTTTGGATTTATAATTTTAAATTTTAAATATAATAAAATTTGTATAAAATAAATATTTTTTAAAATTTATTTCTCATCAATTTATTACAATATAATGCATAATATAATTATTGCTTGAGATGAGCTTTGATAATTTACATTTATAATTATAAATTATAAATATAATAAAATTTATATAAAACAAATATTTTTTAAAATTTATTTATCATCAATTTATTACAATATAATGTATAATATAATTATTGTTTGAGATGAGCTTTGATGTGTAATTTCTTCCATTATCTACATGGATTTGATATGTAACATTTTTTTTGTGTGTTAATCTGTGCGAGACCTGTTGGCTACATGATTAACCTATGGCTTGAGAAACCACGACTCAGGGGCATATAAGCCGTCAAAATCACCCGGGGATTACACCCGGCCTGAGCCACACCAACCCTTAACATGGTTGGATTTTTTATCCCCGCAGGTTTTGAACTGATGACTTTAACAACACAGAGTGGCTTAACAAAACACTCCATCACTGACTGTCCTACACCTCGGGGATGACATGTAACATTTAAAAAGATGTTAATAAAAAAAAATTTCAATGTCCACTTTAATAAAAATGTTTTTTTTTTTTTATCAATTTTATCCATCTCTCCTCACATCCCTATTCATAAAAAAAGATCCTCTCAATCACTTCATTTGGATGGAGATATCATATATTAATTCTAAGAAGAGATATATAACAATTTTTTATTTCACACCTATTAGTTCTACCTTTTATACAAGGAACAATCTAGATAAAAATTGTCCCTATAAAAACTTAAAACACGATATTTACAATATGAGAAATGAAGGTAGTATCCTCCTGCTAGGAGACTTTAATGCTAGAACTGCAACTAATCAAGTGATTATCTTAAGCAACGATTCCAACCCTAACCCTCTATGTCTAGACACAAACCTTGTTTTAGCTAATAAATACAAGATAAATTCAGAAGACTTGACCTAGAATTTAAATGGTACCGAGCTAATCAACCTTCTCAAGATCTAATCATTTGCAATGGTCGAATGAAGTGGCCAAAATCTAACCAAATGAATTTTATCATGGGTTGCATAGCAGTGTTTTGGATGATGTGATTTCAAATATCCTTGTTTACAACCAAATAGTAAATTTTGTCATTTTAAATAACGATGAGCCCGAATATGATCATAGAACTTAACCCTAACTCTAAACTTTATCTTGCACAAAACCCCCTAGAAGATAGCTGTAGTAACTCGGATTTAAATTAACGTTTAAATTTCTTCCCAAGTTTCTGTAATTTCTATAAGCCTTTAAAGAAGTAAAATTTTCATAATTTACAATTTATCTCAACACTTACGCTAACACTTACGTAAGTAGAATTTGGCAATAAGTAATAATCTAAGTAAATCATTCATGAATTTGAATTTACATACCTCACTCTGATGCTATCCACAACAGCTTTCTCCCTTCGCTTGAACCTTCTCCTTAGGACACCCCAAAACCAGCCACCCTACCGACTAGTACGCCTAGCCCTAGGACATCAATGGATGTCCTAGCCCTCCGAGCCCAAAACCTCCTCAGCCCCGGTGCACTGTAAATCCCACTGTAAACTAACTCTGTCCCAATACTCCAAGTTCTCCTCTCTCGTAGAATGCATGAATCCCTCTTCCATAATCCTTCTCCCTCCCTTATGCCTCCTTCACCGCCCTTCCATTTACTCCCCCCAC
>ML816820.1:27445-61880 GCA_009831015.1 Picea engelmannii
TTGATAACTATACCATAAACATATTCTTAGTATGATCACTATACCATAATCATAGTCTTAGTATGATTAATTATATTAAGATTATGCATATTTTTATTGAGATTAATCTATATACATAGTTTTAATAAGACTATTCTTAATATGACTATGCATGTGTTCTCAAGACTATGCATATTCTTATTAAAATTAATTTATATACATAGTTTTAATAAGACTATTCTTAATATAACTATGCACATATTCTTAAAACTATGCATATTCTTATTAAAATTAATCTATGTACATAATTTTAATAAGACTATTCTTAATATGATTATGCATGTGTTCACTATCAAAAGACTATGCATATTCTTATTATTAAGATTAATCTATATACATAATTTTAATAAGACTATTCTTAATATGATTATGCATGTGTTCACTATCAAAAGACTATGCATATTCTTATTATGATTATGACTATGCATGTGTTCTCAAGACTATGCATATTCTTATTAAGATTAATTTATATCCATAGTTTTAATAAGACTATTCTTAATATAACTATGCACATGTTATTAAGCCTGTGCATATTCTTATTAAGATTAATCTATATACATAATTTTAATAAGACTATTCTTAATATGATTATGCATGTGTTTTCACTATCAAAAGATTATGAACCAAAGTTGGTTTGAAAATATATTTTTTATTAAGATTAGTTTGTATACATAGTTTTAATAAGACTATTCTTAATATAACTATGCACATGTTTTTAAGACTATGCATATTCTTATTAAAATTAATCTATATACATAATTTTAATAAGACTATTCTTAATATGAGTATGCATGTGTTTTCAATAGATTATGAACCAAAATTGGTTTGAAAATATTTTTTTTTATATACACCATATACATAGTTTGAATAAAACTATAAACTATGTATATGTGTTGTTGTTATAATTATGATTAAAATTATGAAACATAGGTAGTTTGAAAATATATGTTTTATAACATGACATGCATAATGTTAATAAGACCATATATGTGATGTTCTTATTATTAAGATTAAGATTATGGAACAAAGACTAAAACTATGGAACAAAGTTATTATGAAAATATATGTTTTATCTAACACTATATATGCATAGTTTAAAGTTATGAAATGAAGTTATTTTGAAAATATATGCTTTATAACATGCTATGCATAGTTTTAAAAAGTGCAGCGTGCTGCGATGTACTGCCTCCAAAAACTTTACTTTTTAGTGTTTGCGTGGCAAAAGATAAGTTAGTATATTGTTGTTTATGTGTTTACATGGGACAATCAATCTCCTCCTATGATAAAAGGAGGCACGAAATCCAAAATTAATTAATGTCACCATGTTCCTTCCATCCTAAATGGATTCGTTGGGTGAAGGATGACACTCAATCCGTTCCATTTTCAATAAGTCTTTGTATTAAAATTAGGTAAAAACCATGAAATACAAATAGTTTTCTGAAATTTGGAGTTTCCTTCGTAAAAGGAATTCTGAGTTTGAGATTTGTGTTTAGTTAATAAACAACCAAATTCCAACCTAACTCGCAAAAAATGAGATGCTTAATTCTATTAGATATTTATCCATGAACATAAATCCCGTGATGATGAGAATATCTCGAGGTTCAAATGCTTTTAGCCATTGGATTAGGGTTGGGTTCTAGGATTAATTTATTACTCCGAGAAGAGGCGGCGATGCAATTATCACATCCTGTTGCGACCACCCGTGAATTGAGGCTTTCGGTCTCCGATCATTTGACGTTCCTGCGGGCCCGTCTTCCAACTCAATTACTCCCTGTATTCAATAGCGATGAAGGATGACCCCCAACTATTCACTGCCATACCATGTTGTCAGTTTTGTCTTTCTCCATTAATTCTAGGTCTTGAAATATGCGAAGGCTGCAATAACACTATCAATTTATTGACAAATGAGGAGTTAAAAAAATACTATTTTTGTTATATTAAAAAATATTTTTTTTATTTGTTATGTTGAACATTAAAACTGATATAAAATTTTCAAGTCAACACAAAACTAATATGAAAGTCAATGCTAACTCATTGCTATATACTACCTTTGACAATACAATAAAACCATAAATGTGATGTTCTTATTATTAAAACTAAGACTATGAAACAAAGACTAAAACTATAGAACAAAATTATTATGAAAATATATGTTTTATCTAATACTATATATGCATAGTTTAAAACTGAAATAAAGTTATTTTGAAAATATTTTTTTCTGTAACAGTCCTCCTCGTTACGCCGACAAACCTCTTATAACAAGTGAAGATTTTTTTTTTTTGTGTGTGTGTGTGTGTGTGTGCACGTGTGTACAAGGGTAACAAGATATTATGCTCTGCGCTGCCACATGACGACAAATCAAGACACAAGAAACTGTGATATCAACTTAAAGGACTCAAGATGCACTTCAATTATCATGAAGCAATGAACAACAATCAATCGATGAGTAATAAGACTGACTACCTATCCATCCTACCCTGCAGTGGTTAGGACCTCCAAGACACATAAGCAACACTCAAGCCCAGGTTACCATCAATTTTAACCATTTAAGGTCTCAGGGCTGGCGACTATTCTGAGGAACATGGAGGTGTCTACGTCCCACCTGACACAAGCAGACCAAGCACACAAAACGTTTACAACCCAGTACAACATTAGTTAAATAAGGGACTACAATCTATAAGAGTCTTACGACCATTCCATTGCGTAACTTTAGATCATAATTTCGTCATCAAGGTACCCTCTAAATTAATCATTCAAGGACCTTAATGTGCAAGTCTGTTCTCGACTGGGTTAACATTTAACCAAATAATTAATCCAATTTTAATCAAGAATAATGAATAGTTAAAAGTTTTTTTTATTAATGCGAACCTTAACATTTAATTTATAGTTTACGCAATATTCTAAAATCAATTAACTCATTCATTAATTATAATAAAATGAATAGTTATGATTTATCATTTAAGCAGAAATTAACATTAATCTATAATTATAATGCCGTAAATAACGCAACATTCTAAAATCGTTAAACTCAATCCAATTTTAATCCAGAATAATGAATGGATAAAAATTATCAATTAAAGCGAAGTTTAACATTTAATTTAAAATTAACGCAATATTCTAAAATCAATTAACTCATTCATTGATTAAAAAGGAATAGTTATGATTTATCATTTAAAAAAAAATTTGACCTTAATCTATAATTAGAATGCCATAATAATGGAACATTCTAAAATCGTTAAACTCAATCAAAATTTTAATCAAGAATGATGAATAGTTACACATTATCATTTAAGCAATATTCTACCATTTAAGCAATATTCTAAAATCGTCTAAAGCAAGCAATATTCACCATTTAAAATCTAAAAATCTAAAATCCATCTAAAAAGAAATATTCATCTAAAATCTAAAATCTAAAAAAATCTAAAAATCCTTCTAGAAAGCAAAATTCGTCTAAAATCTAAAATCCACCATTTAAGCAATATTCCATAACCGTCTAAGCAAGCATTAGATATTTACATGGATATCACGCCATAAATGAAGAAGGCCTGGATAACCTAAAGGCAATGAATAGTTAAAGAAAACAATGCGGCAATGGAAACCTGTCACCCCGCAGTCAGAGGCACAAGGAACTAAATCAACGCTGTCAACCTGACAGGTAAGGGTGGAGGTAATCGATGAATCCATAGATGTGTGTGCAGAAAGAGGTTCAGTCTACATGATAAGGTGGAAGGCGAAATGACTAAATTCAATAGTTATAAATTGGAATACCCATAATGCAAGAGTCATAATAAATTCGACAGTACAAAAGAAGGAAACAAAACGCAGGGATCAAGCTAAAATTCAACAGTTACAGTCAAAAGGGGGCAACGCTTTGACACAGTAATGGACTGAAGCGATTCATCGGCCAAAAATAAGGGAGTCATCCCCATCAAAAAAACACGGTTCGTGAAGGGATAGTAGGCAATCGGTTACACAATCGCACGGGAGAGGGCGCATTCAACAATTACAGGGAGGCGATCTTATACGTTTTGAAGAGGCGAGATGGTAAGATATCAATGGCAGGGTCAAAATTAGATAGTTTTTTTTTTTATTCAGTTGCAGAGGCCAAAGAAGGAATTCACTAGGACAAATCGCCCTTACCCCAACACATAATGAAATTTTCCAGAACGACTCCCACCGAATCAAAACACAACGAAAATGCCATACAAGAAATTGGTAGAACCCAAGTTCACAGGAACCGTTCTACTGAACGAAGGGCCATTAGGCACTAAAATTGTAAAATCACCATTGAAGTATGAATTATAAAGTTGGCATTGTAATACAGTTGCTGACAAGATTAGAATATAAATTCGTTCTTGGAATATCTTCTTATCATGCAATGGCTATCCGAGATACGCTATAACAACTGTTTTTTTTTGTTTTTTTGTTTTTATTCAAGGGAAGCCATGGCCATTCACTCTACACTTATCACAGGAAGTCTACACAATAACACACGGTGATGGTTATCCACTGTATTATACATAATATTAAACAACAGGAATATACAACATTAACACACAGTATTATACACAAAAATCCACACACTGTCTACGAGTGTTAACTCACAGTAAAGTTTATACACGGTAATTATTAACACATAGTAATAAAATTTCACTAAGATTAATAATGCCTCCAAGCACATATGGCGGCGAATTCCAATTATAGGGATGGCCAACCAAAATTAAAAATGCACCAACATCAATTAAATACCAATGTGCCCCATCCATGATCTACTAACTCGCCATTACCTCCATTATCTAACATAGTCAAAATTCTCTTTATTTATTTAATAACAGAAGTGATATAAACATCTATTACAGAACTAATTCGCTACTAAAACGCCTCCATGAACACACGACAATGCATTATCCGTCACAGTAAAATTCAATGGCTGTAAACTACACATCAACGATTTAAATGCAGATATAAAACGTCCGGGAAAATACAACCACTAAGAGTCATGCAGAAACAAGGATCCAAACCAAGAAAAAGTAGAACCCCAAACAGAACGCAGACCATAAAATTTTAGGCATTCAACGAATGGGCAAAAGCTTAAGACAAATTCATCCATTATTATTGTGTAGAGACAAAAATGCAGAGAAAAAGGGCCATCAACAGTCACAGGGTTAAGTTGCAAGTGAGGTGATACAACACAGTGTGGGTTCAATCATCAAAATAAGAAACACAGAGATAAGAGCCTTGCCATCAATTGAATTTCAAGGTGGTAAAACACAGACAAGAAGGAATACGCAGAAATGTCCAGCGAGATCTAAACATGAAAGAAAAACGAGATAATACTATGTTTAAGCATGCCGACATCATTTATAATCCTCATTCAGATCCAAGCATAAATTCCTAGTGCATTCTACTCCACAGAATAACGAGCGTACCTTTGCCTTATCGCCTGCCTCGAATGACGTTCGCGCGCTCCATGCCGCTCCCGCTCGCCAACCATCGAGACCTCACTGGTACCTCCCAGCCAACGCTAGGGGTACTCTGCTTCCCCTTAGCCCCCCGAGCCGCAAAGGGGACACACACTAACCAGATGGTACGTCTAGCTCCCAGCTCACCTCGCAAGGCCGAGCTACCACTCCTATACGAGCTGGAAATCCCAACTCCTCACAAGTAATCAGTCAAGTCAATAATCCGGCAGAGTAACATTACGCTAACAACCGATCCCCTTCTTCCTCCTCCTTCCTCTCTTTTATAGAGTTTTAGAACTTCCCACTTTCCCCAAATTTCATTTACTTTAAGTTTTACTAAAATCTTCTAAAAATTCTCTTTCTTACAAGTGTCATTCATCCCCCACGCTTCTCCATTAACTATTTTCTTTAATTTATTAAATTTTCTTTTTTCCTTCACCCACCTAGAGTTACTCCTATTTTTACTCCTAGGTGTCCCTAGATTCCCTTACAGGTTTTAAATACTTTCCCTAAAAATGATGTTGCTAATTTAGTTCAAGTTAGAAGGTTCTTTATTGCAGATTCTTTACTATGTTGACCTCGCTTTTTACCATAATTTCCCCTCTTTCCCTTATTATGTTTCCTCCATTCCTTAGTTTCCTAATTTTTATTATTCCCTTCTTTCCCCTTTTTATTAGAGCAAAAAATGGTCGTTGCACAAATTAACCTCTTTTCCTTTTTATTAAGAATTTAATATCTTTTACACTTTCACAAGTTAAACAATTAAATTTTTCTTTACAATTTTAAATCCACTAATTTGAATTAAATTCTTACTCTCTTCATTTTACCCCAAAATTTTTATGAAGACTAAAACTATTACTTAAGTGTTTTTTTTTTTTTTTTAATTTTATTATTATAATTTCATATAGATATTTTCTCAAGGGTAGACAAAACCTTCCCCTAGCGAAGTTTTTAGACTTAGGACTTAGATTCTGAGCTGGGCGACATTTACTTAGGGGAGTTGTTTTAAATTTTCTTAAAGTGTTGATTGTCTTAGGGCCATCTAGGTTCATTCCTTTATCATCATCAACGCAGCGTGCCCTTCAGAACGCACTACGTGCTCCAAGGGTGCAACTCGCCTCATTTGTTTCTTTTGCACGATGTTCCCTTCCGAATGCACCACGTTCTCCAAGGGTGCCGCTCGCTTCTTGACTAATTGGTAGACATCAATAACCCCTGGAGTCAACACTCCGCTAGGTGAACTTGTGGGAGACTAAGGGATTCTAAGGAATAAGGCCCCCGCCTTATTGCGCGCCCCTTAGAATCATCGCGAGCGACTGTCCCAGTCTGCCCTCGCGACATCGTGGGTACTCTCGAACTAGGTAATCGTTAACATACAGTTTGAGCCATGGATGGAGTGCTAGTAGGCCGTGGTAGGGATGTTGTCCACACCTCTCCCTCAACCTCTCTGGTAGTCATGTGTAGCCCCTTTACTCCATATGTGAGTCTGGTCGGCAAGCTATCGTCAGCCTGCATCATCAACAACCATGTCAGAACATGTCCACATTATATCATCTTATCAAATGTACTAAAATCACAGTAAAACAATCAAACCCCAATAGCACACTCCCTGACTCGATCCAGAGTCCAAGGGGTTTCGTCGATGCCTCTGCATCCTCAAGGTCCAAAACCCTGCACACTTAGTAAAACTGAGTCAATAGCACCTGTCTATGTCAAAGAAGTAAAACATCATGCCATATATCATAACGCATCATAATCAAGGACAAGAGTTTTAATATCATAATAGTCCAGATCACTTGCGAGAAAGTGTCCTCAAAGAATAGGTTTTCTCAGTGCACCAGAGCGGGATGTTACATTTTCCTAGACACCACATGCATAATCCATCCTAATAAGACTTTGCATGTGATGTTGTTATCCTTAAGACTAAAACTATGTGATGTAGGTCCTCTTGTCAATTTGTATATCGTGGAATTTTGGGTGGTATTTGTAGCGCACAGAACAATGGAGGCCCAATTTTGAGCCCGCTCGGCTGAGACCCCGTGATGAAAAATGTCGCTAGGTATGGAATGCAGAATTCATACATGTTCTATAAAATATCATGTCCATACTTTATAGACCCATAATACACAGGAAGAAAAAAAGGGAAAAAGGATGGAGGAGTTCACAGTGGAATTGTAGATCACAGAAATTTTGAGTGGTAGATGTATATGATGGAACAAGAAGAAGCAGAGTTCAATTGCACCAACTTGACAACCACGGGCATAAATTTCACTAAGTATGAAAAGGAAGAGTGGGCGGTCCAATTCGGCATGCAAGGATATAGATGGAAATGAAGATATGTCAACACGCCAACGTTGGAACCCGCGATCATATAAACATGACTAAGTATATAACTAGAAAGCGATAATACACGGGAAGAAGACAAGAAAAAAATAAGTATCTTGCAGAAGAACATCTAGTGTTTGATTATTAATGAAAATTCTTTCGAACCCCTACTGAGTTCTCACCAGTTAAGGCATAAATTGCAGATCACGGAAGTATCTTTCGTACCACTGTGTCCACTTGTCACTAGTAAGAGCATTGTTGATATATATCAGGAAGGAAACAAAGTTGTTGGGGATGCAAAGAAGCAAAAAATACTTTGAACGAAGTTAATGCATACGAGGAACTCGCGGTGGAATTGTAGATCACAAATGTTTTGAGTGCAAGATGTATATAACAGAATGATAAACAACTGGGGTCGCAAGCACTAACCCCGCAACAGTGGCCATAAAATTGGATAACTATGGAAAGGAACAATGGTCAGTCGGATCCATTGTGTGAGGATATAGATGGAGATGAAGACATGTCAGCCTACCAACTCTGGAACTGGATACCATAGAAAGGGCACTAAGTATATATCCAGAAAGAGATAATGAGCGTGAAGAAGAAAAGGCTAGTTCCTATGTGTCGTTGTATATCATGTGAGGATATAGATGGAGATGAAGACATGTCATCCTGCCAACTCTTGAACCAGATAACGTAGAAAGGGAACTAAGTATATATCCAGAAAGCGATAACAAGCGAGAAGAAGAAAAGGCCAGTTCCTATGCGCTGATCTGGCAACCGCGGCCATAAAATTACCTACGTATCGAAAGGTACAACGATCGGTCGGATTCATCATGTGAAGATACAGTTGGAGAAAGGTTTGATATCTATTTCAATAGTATTCATACTAGTATGTATCAATGGAGAAAGTTTTCATATTTATCTAAATAGTATTCATACTAATATATATTAATGGATTGTTTCTGTTTCAAATGTAAATGATCTCCCAATTTGCAGGATGCTCTTCGGTTTACAAATTTCGTTGAAACCACAAATTTTTTTATTGCAAGATGTACATAGCGCAACAAGAAACATGAATTTTCATTGTGGTCTCAACGAGATAAAATCCTTATCATCTATTCATATTGTATTCCTTGCAATGACATGAGAAAAGGCCGGATCTCCATAAACATCAATATCTAAATTAAATTGCAAACAACGAAAGTTCTTTGGCTGCAAGATGTATATGACGGAACAGGGAACATAGTTGTTTAATACCCCAAACGCAAACATAATTGCCTAAGCTTTGCCGAAGATGAATTTTTTTGTATTTATTCCAATAGTACTGATATTAGTATATATGCACGGATACAGAAGCTGCGATATATCCAACATACTAAATAGGAACATTGTGTCAACACTTGAGTCGCCTTGTTGTAACTCATTAATTCATTCTATTTATGGAACCCGAAGAATGGAAGCAGGACGGGTCCGACGCCGACGCCACATAGGTATGGCTTATGAAAACTTATTCTTAGATGTAAAATGTAAAGAAAGAACATACCAGGCTTTATTTAGATTGAAGTAGTGTGCAACAGAAAGAAAAGCTTGTCGTTCATGTTTTACGACAGAGGGCAAGAAGGTACAAAATACAATTAAAAAAAATACCAGAAATTGGAAAGTACTATTAAAAAATAAACCGAAATTATTCTATATTCAAATAAGATGGGTTACAAAATACATCTCAGGCTATTTGCGACAACAATTGCGATTTCGCCTACTGTCGACCAATAAAAAATATGAAGCTTCTTGACAGTTTTCTTAATGTTCAAACTCTTTATTCGTAAAAAATGAGTTGAATATCCCAGCTTTTTGAATACTTTGTCTCTTCTAGATATGGCCTTCTTGCAATGGCTTCTTATTCAATATTCCATTCTTTGTCAAGTATTAATTTCCCTCTGTCGTCGAAAAGTTGGGGTTTAAGGTGCTTTCCTTGCAATGTTCCTAACCCTTGACATCCGAGACAACTTAGAAATGTGATTTAGGCCGATTTCAAAGTGGACGAAGTCGTTTTATGTCACAACATCTATGGTAGGGGAAACAAATTCAAGTATATAGTAACTGGTATTCTCCCTATATTCAATCATCTGTTTGGTTGAAAAGCCTGCCTGAAGATTTGTATGTTGAACTTGTTTTCTTTATTGCAGTAAATTGGAAGAAACGTCCAACCCAGATGCAAAATGCAAATCTGTTGAGGTACATAACTTCTTCGGGCAGCACAGGTGTGGCAAGTGCATACAGAACACACCATCACAGGTCTGGCAAGTGTATCAAATGTTGCAGATAGAATCAAAATATATCTTTCCTCATAGCGGTGGAGGTATGGCAGTCCACAAAAAGGTCTGGAATATTCGGAGGTGACACCAAATATGTGGAGTCTGCAACTACATCCAGAGGAAACCAAACAAACTTTGACAAAGTACATGGCTTTCTGTCAAGTCGGTTACTAGAACCACATGTAGCTCATCAAACTTTGAAATAGAAACTTTTGTTGTGATAATATGTCATTTTATCCACCCATACAGTTTTTGTTGCCCGTGTTTGGTTACATTTGCAAGTGGAGTAATATTTCGCGTCATTTACGAACATGCCATGCCATTTTGCAAGCCACTGTAAATGCGTCGCCCCTGAGGAAGACAAATTCTTGTGGGATCTCTACAATTCAATACACTTGCCAAATCTGTGGTGTTGGAAGAATCTATATACTTAAATGAAGAACTATTTTTCACGTGACCTCAAAATCCATTAGAATTCCCAGCAAGAAAACAAAGAAGTTCAACAAGCAAATCTCCAGGAAGCCTTTTTAACCAACCAAAGCATCGAACACAGGGAGAACACCAACCAGAACATACTTGTTCTTTTTTTTCCCTCCTCTCCGAGTTTCTCTTCTCTGAGTTTCTTTTGTATAACAACGTTTTTTTTTTACTCAAAGCTCACGTCACATAAAACCAGTCTCTCTTCTTCCATCTGGCCCTCAATCACATCACTAAGTTGTCTTACATGTCCATGACCAGGAAAATTAGAATGAAGGCACCCTAAACCACAACTCTTTGATGATAGAGAGAAATGACAATAAGTATTTAAAATCAACACTGGATGATCTTCCATAGATTTTGTATTGATTCGTTTAAATGATAGATGTTCTCGATATTTTCGCTTATTAATGCCAATCTTTTCGAATATGTACGCTAAATAGTGACTAGCAACACGTATTAAAATTCTCATATATGAGCAGATTCTTAAATATGACATCTAAGAGATGCACAATATTAAAGAGGGACATGACATCAAGGCCTCTGTGGGTGACATGTTCGTGAACTATGCTTAATCTTTTAAGAAAACTAAAACAGCACAAGCAAAAAAAAAGCAAATTTATTTTCGCAAATTCAAAATGCACGCAAAAAGAAATTACCAAATCCCATAATATTCGCCTGTCTATTCATTTTAATGGGAGATGTCCTCAATCTTTCCAGTTATTAAAGCCTATCTTTTCGAACCTATCTGGTCGGTTCTGACTTTTGAAAGCATAATTAATGTGTATTGGGAAGCGCGAAAGGTAGCACAGATGGAACCTTATGTAACATATGTTACTACTATTTTTCTGTGTTTTTTTCCATGAGCGTATGTAAAACGTACCTAAAGAAAAGTAATTCGAGAATGTTACATTTTTTGGACATGAGCCCTTGAAATTCAAATAGTCCACAAGTTCGATTGTCAATTTGTATATCGTGGAACTGTCTGTGCTATTTGTAGGACACAGAACAACAGAAGCCCAATTTAGAGCCCATGACCCCGAGAACTCTCGATCCAAAAAATTCTTACTACTAATTTGTTTTTCTGGTTTTGTCCACTAGCGTATGTAAAACGTACGTAAAGTAAACTATTTCGAGAATGCTAAATTTTTTGGACATAACACCCTTAAAATTCAAATAGTCTGCAACTCCTATTGTCAATTTGTATATCATGCAACCCTCTGTGCTATTTGTAGGGCACGAAACAATAGAAGACCAATTTTCAGCCGGCCACCCCAAGAACCCGCGATGCAAAAACTACCTAAGTATGGGATGAGCGCTCCATGCATGCTTTATATATCTACTTTATAAAATTACATATTTCCTATGTTTAATTTATGTTGTGCAGGAAACCTATAATTTGATAAATTTCAATTTCTTCTGTCCAGGATCCCTTCTTTTAAAGAAAACTAATTCGGGAGTGCTAATGTATACACCGAACACGACTTGTCATAGTTCGATACAACCTATCCATGAAGTCGTGTCCATAAAACTGGCTAAGTATGCAACTGAACGATGGTCGGTTGGAATGATCACAGAACTCTCCGTGCTATTTGCAGGCCACAGAACAACAGAAGCCAAATTTTCATCTCGCCACCCCGAGAATCCGCGATCATTAACTTATGTTGTCCAGGAAATCTATAATTTTATAAATTGCAATCTCTTCTATCCAGGAGCCCTTCTTTTAAAGAAAACTAATTCAGGAAAGCTAATGTATACATCGAACACGACATGTCATAGTTCAATAGAACCTATCCACGAAGTCGCGTCCATAAAACTAGCTAAGTATCGAGGAACTATCCATGCTATTTGTAGGACACAGAACAATAGAAGCCCAATTTAGAGCCCACGACCCCGTGAACCTGCGATCCAAAAAAGGCTTACTACTATTGTTTTTTTGTTGGTTTTTTCCACCAGCGTATGTAAAACATACATAAAGTAAACTATTTCGAGAATGATAAATTTTTTGGACATGACGCCCTTAAAATTCAAATAGTCCACAACTCCTATTGTCAATTTGTATATCACGGAACTCTTCATGTTATTTGTAGGGCACGGAACAACATAAGGCCAATTTTCAGCCGGCCACCCAGAGAACCCATGATGCAAAAACTGCGTAAGTATGGGATGAGGGCTCCATGCATGCTTTATATATCTACTTTATAAAATTACATATTTCCTATGTTTAATTTATGCTATGCAGGAAACCTATAATTTGATAAATTTCAATCTCTTCTATCCAGGAGCCCTTCTTTTAAAGAAAACTAATTTGGGAGTGCTAATGTATACACTGAACTCGACCTGTCATAGTTTAATACAACCTATCTGCGAAGCCGCATCCATAAAACTGGCTAAGTATGCAACCAAACGATGGTCGGTCGGAATGATTGCGGAACTATCCATGCAATTTGTAGGCCACTGAACAACAAAAGCCAAATTTTTAGCCCACCACCCCAAGAATCCGCGATCATTAACTTATGTTGTCCAGGAAATCTATAATTTGATAAATTGCAATCTCTTCTGTCCAGGAGCCCTTCTTTTAAAGAAAACTAATTCGGGAAAGATAATGTATACACCAAACATGACCTTTCATAGTTCGATAGAACCTATCCGTGAAGCTGCGTCCATAAAACTGGCTAAGTATGCAACCGAACGACGATCAGTTAGAATGACCAAAAACCCCCAGAAACTATACAGTGAGAGACACAGTTTACAAGAGGAAAATAAAAGGGAGAGAGCAACTATATCTCCCACACAAAAAAAGGTACTCTCATAACTATGAAACCATAATAACATAAAATCCATGGAAAAAACATTGCCAGCTATGAAATATACTTTGAGGCTGACAAACTCTGCTTCATCGCGTAAGAGATGCAATTTACATCGCCTGCATTTTTTTAGTCTGTTATTTTATCTTAATACTATTCTATGCAAACTCCACTGCAAAAAAAAGGTAACCAAAGACACAACAGAAAATGCAGCATCCCAACATTGAAAACCCTGGGCAAACAAGAACAAGCAACAAATAAGAACCCAACTAAGAAGCACCAAAAGGCCCAAGTGCAGGCGTAGGACCAAAACCCTACAAAGTCGAATCAAGCAACAATAAACAACATACAACAAAGAAAGAAGAAAGAAACAACCACTCCCCTAGGAATGATGTTGTTCCAATCGCGATTACAGAAACCCAAACGTGCAAACTGCAACAACACGAACAGGCAAGCAAGAACAACAACAACATGCAAATAAGAAATCAATGGCCATGCAAAAAACAAGCATGGACTAGTGAACCAACAATGCTGCTGAAGCATATAAATATTAAAAATGGAAGAAAATGTCTTGTAACAAGCCTATTAAGTAACTATTCAACACTACCAATCCTGTTAGGTAAACATTTAAGTCTTTCAGAAATGCTCTGTAAACATTTAAGAAAAAAATTCAATGTGGTAGGTCTCTGACGTATCAAATTTTTTTTATTATATTTTTGGTAACAATATTTTGAACACCATATAATGTATTGGAAGGCCAAACTTTGGATATGCCACCATATCAAACATTGCCATAAATTTACCTAACATAAAATGCTAAACCAAACATTCGAATTAATGCTAGCATTAATCCACCTTCGATGAATGCATAATAAAAATATATGATTCAAAAAGACCATATACGATCAAATACTTTGGATATGCCAACATATATAACATTGGGAATAATGAAGCCGACAATAAGACCTCCAATCCCTTGTCCAATTAGATCATGACAAATATGGTACTTTCTTTTATATAAAAATTGATGCTTTCAGTGCCCTGGTTCCAACAAAGGATAATATGGAAATATTTGTGGTCAAAGGAAAAACTAATATGAAGTCAACGATTTATCGATCGCTATAGTCCCTCTATTCCTACGGTAGGGACTAATAATACTATTCTTACTCTTCATAATAAGACTACTACATTGCAATTTAGGGTGGTTAATGTAGCTGTCAAACTTTATAGGGAAGAAAATATAAGACATTCCAATAGCTAGAGTTTGTAATAAAATCGAGTCTCCTGGAGAGTATTAAGTGAGGGGATTTCTTGACAATGGAGTTGTAGTTTTATAAAATCAGTTCATTCACGAATGCATATATTTTACCTTTATCTAGATTCGAATATCTAATTTTTAATAAAGAAAATTAATGTTTTAGTTAATTTTTGATATTACTTTTAAGGTTTATTTCAGTTGAAATTACTTTGATTAATACTATTTATTATTATTAAATAGATATGAATCTAAACTAGTTGTTATTCATATATATAAAATATGGAGTTGACATAATTTTTTTTTATTATTTTTTTATTATTTAATGCATTGTGTTCTATGAATATCTTCCTATACTAGACTATAGAGTATCTATGGACTTTTTTTTTCAAATGAAAAAAGACATTATATTATAGAATATAAATTTTTTGTTACAAAAAATTTATACCGATAGTGCTATTAAGCTCTTCTATATAGGCTTAAGAGTAACAAAAAATAACTCTTCTTTCAACCTATCAAATTATCAAGTCTTTAACCATTGAAACTATGTAAAAAGGCTATGTCCAATGTGTCAAAGATTTCTGCGTGTCCATCTTTAAACTCTGCATAATATAATCCATCATCCTCAAGAGTTAATGCTGCTTTTGATAGTAGAACAACTTCCTTGTTGTATTCTCTGTAAATATGTTGGGCTTTAAGCTGGGTGAAGTTTCTGCTGAGCTCTCTTATCTTTCTCATCCAGTGCTGCAGTGAAACCACCTATAGATTGTTTGCATTAGAAAACTAGTCAATAATAACTTTTGAATCACCAACCAACTGCAACCTTGTTATCTTTTTATAATGTGCAAAGTATAAAATACACCATAAAGATAGAATTTCAGCCTTGGTATTTGAGTCGCTGCCACAGTTCCATTTGATTCTGAAGGTACCTAGCTCTGGGCATTTTAAAACAACTCCTGCTCCACAAATTTCTCCCCTTTCTTGTGAAGCACCATAAAAAAAACCTATAGCCAGATCCCAAAAGAGAATTGGTGACCTTTCAATCCTCCTTTTCTTCCTGTTATGACCTACTTGAACTTCTCCCAGACCCTGTAAAATACTTGTACAAACTCTGTTCCTGCTTAGTGGTCTATCCTAAAAAATGGCTAGGTTTCTATGTTTCCAGATTTCCCAACAGACTAGACCTGGGATTTCTAATATTTCTCCCTTCAAACTTTTCTAGTTCAGGATACATTCACTCACCTGTCCACCTTCCCAGATACCATCATACTTTAAATCCTTTAGTATTGAAATTCAGATTTCTTTACTAAAGTTGCATTCCACAAATATATGGTTCACAATCTCCTCACAAATCCCACAGATGATACATCTTCTAGGGCCATGAAAGCCTCTTTTAACTAGATTTTCCCAAGTTAATATTCTTTGTTCTAACAGTAGCCACATAAAAAGTTTATTTTTTAATGGAAACTGCCAATGCCATAGATCACTATACCAGAATACAGGTTCAACTACTTCATCCTCCAACATTTGTACTTCATAGGCTTTCTTTGCACTTACTTGTCCATTTTTGGTATCCCATGACCACATTAAATAATCTTTTTCATTATTCAGTTCAAATCCCAAGTTTGTTAAACCTTTTATATAGGTATTCCATTCATCTTTTGAGTCTCCTTCCAAACCTATAACCTCTACCTTTATCCACCCAGTCTGTCTTGTGTTTTCCAAATCCACTGTTCTTATTTGAGACATAAATTTTAATCCTAGCTCCTTTAGTTTTGTGATAATATTTCTTGATAAAAGATAGAAGTTATGAGCCCCAACCAAAGGATCAATACTTATTCTGACAACCCTTCCATCTCTTGGATTCCAGGTTAGCCAATCAATTATTATGCTTAGAGAATAAGTAAGGGTGTTCCAAATATTAGAACCACATGTCCACTTTCTGTTTCCTTGTCTAAGCCATGCAACCACATACATCTTCCTAAGGTATTTTTGTACAACTATCTCGTGCCAAATTCCAAGTACCATGAGGCATCTCCACAGGATTTTTGCTGTAAGTGCTTTCCCAAACTTAAAAATATTTTTAATTCCCCACCCTCCCAGCTTTTTAGGTTTGGCTAGTTTATCCCATCTTATCAAATGTATCCCTTCTTTGTCATTTTTTCCAGAACACACAAAACTGAATATTTTCCTTCTGATAATGTTGAGTATACTTTTTGGAATCTTAGCCAGTGAAATCCAATAAACATGTATACTTTCAAGTACAACTTTTGCTAGCATCACCCTTCCCCCTAAACTTAACCATCTTAGACTCCATCTTGCAATCCTTTTCTCAAACTTTCTCACCAACCAAAACCAATCAGTCTTCTTATAATAGTTGGGTTTAAGGAAGCATCCGAGATACTTAAAACTTGAATCTACTAAAGTTACATCATAAGGCAGAAAGTCCTTCGGTACAACTAGTTCCTCTGTTGTCCATCCAGCTTCAAGGAACATTGATTTCTTTGGACTAAAGGCCATACCAGTAGCTTTACTGAATCTTTCTAAGAGATCCTTATATAAGATCCACTCATTAAAACTACCATTTCCAAATAGAATTATGTCATCTACAAACATCAAATGTGTTATGTTTATCCCTCTAGCCATCAGAATTCCTTCTAAGTTCTTTTCTCTTACATGTTCCTTAATACCTCTGCTTAAGCCTTCCACTACAAGAAGAAAAATAAATGGGGATAATGGGCACCCTTGTCTTAATCCCCTTGTGTTTTTAAAAACATATGTAGGCTTGCCATTAATTAATACAACAAAATTTGCAGATGATACACACCCCATAATCCAGTTTGTAGCTTCTAAGATCAATCCCACCTGTAGTAGCACCAGTCTTAGGAAACCCCAATCAACTCTGTCATAAGATCATGTCCAGTTTAAGTACCAAAGATTTGATATTTTAAACTTTTATACTATGCGAAACTTCCTGTACTATGTCGATAGGATCGGTGATTTGTCTGCCCTCCAGAAATCCAAATTGTTCTTTTGAAATACCATAATACAGAGATGTTTTAACTCTAATGGTGATAATTTTTGTGATGATTTTATACAGCAGGTTACAAAGAGCTATGGGCCTATAATCCCCAAAATTTTCTGGATTTTGACTCTTTGGAATTAGAGCAATGAAAGTTGCATTCAAAGCTCCTAAAAAGATCCCTTTCTTTCTAGTCTCTTCAATCATCTCCACTAATTCATCACCCATAATGTAAAAACAAGCCAGGAAAAACTCTACGGTCCAACCATCAGGCCCAGGGATTTTTGAAGCTTTAAATACTTTGAGAACTGATAGTGCTTCTGCTGATGATACAGGTAAGGTTATCCTTTGAATATCATCTTCTGAGAACATCCGAGGATAATTCTTTAAGATTGTCAGTTGGTTAGTAATGACAAGCTTCGGGTGGGCCAAGAAATCTTTACGAAAAAAAACAACAACTTCTTTTTGTAATTCTTGATTTCTAGAGATCCTTGTCCCATCCTCCTTGGACAGTTCCCAAATTGTGTTAATCTGTTTTCTAGCGTTGGCATAGGCATGATTTTTTTTTGTGTTTCTATCACCTGAGGCCAGCCAGTTCAAGCGACTCTTATGTCTCCAGGTTACCTCTTCTTGTTTCAAAAGAAACATTTTTCTTTGCTCTTTTTCAACAGTCAAATCTCTATCAATTTCATTCTCATAACCACCGGGATGATCAAAATAACTTATATCTAGTTCCATCTCCAACTTAACCAATTCTTCTATTGCTCTTTGCTTTTTATTTTTTTTCCAGTTAATTAGCCAAGCCATGAGTATATTCAACTTCTGTACCATTGACTCCATAGGATTTAAGATCGTTGTTCCCAACAATCCTGCCCAATTGGATCTATTATAGGTTACAAAATCTGGCTCATCCAGCCAAATAGAATTGAACTTAAGGGATATCTAACAACCTTAATTTCTTTTTCAAATTGTAGAATTACTTACAAGTGGTTAGATATATTTACATTACAAATTACAGATCTGTATCTAAAACCTATGGAGGCAAGGTCCTCAGAGATCAAAAAATGATCCAGCCTCTTGGTAATGAATTCCTTACCTCTTCTACCATTTCTCCAAGTACGAAGCAAATTTAAAGGTTCCACATCCACTAACCCCTCCTCTTGTATCAACTTACTAAAGTAAGTCTATAAAGGATCCACTCTAGCATGATCACCCCACACCTCCTTGAAAGAGGTAGTAAAATTGAGGTCACCTCCCAAGAGAACATTTTTTTGTTTTAAAGTTCCATCATGCTTAATCTCCTCCCAAAAGGCCTCTCTGTCAGAATATGGCCCGTAGCAGTTGATCACCTTCAAAACTCTATCTAGGTCTTTTATACGTCCCTCCAGCAGTATCCTTATAGGGATCAGGTAAGCAGAAAAATCTTCTTTCCTTGGATTCCATGCTGAGAGAAGCCTGCTAGAGAGACCTGTGGAATCCACTCCACATAAAAACTAGTGTGGAAATAGTTTACCAAAGAGATCCTTGGATTTTTCCACCCCTACCATAGTTTCCTGTATAAGTAACATGTCAGGTTTAACTAAGTCTAGAAAACTTTTTAGGGATAGATACTTGGAGCTTCCCCCCACTCCTCTCACGTTTAGGGTGACCACAATCATATTATAACACGTGCTAGGGATTTCTGAGATCTAAGTGCCCTCGTTCCATCAACCACTATGTAACAATTTGTCTCACCAATCTACTTCTCGTTCCCTAGCCTCCTAGCACTCCTAGTCTTTAAGGGAGATAAGTCCTTTTCGAGACCTCCATGAATTGCCCCTTTTTCAAAGTTTCCTTGCTCCTCATAAAGTGGGAAACATGATTCAAAGGAGACACATTTGTACCCAACTTTTCAGAATGTTTGTGTAAACTCTCCCTACTGACTAGAATCGATAAAGGATTTCTACTGAGGATATATTTATAGGACGGAACGTGGTCAATGATTGCTTCTTCAACCTCAGACAGTACAATCAAGTGCTCCTTTTTTCCCCCACAACTCTGTTTTCCCAATGCATCAATAGCCCCCGAGCATAACAAAAGACATTTTTTCCCCTACTCTTTTGAAACACCCGAAGCCCCTGCCTGATTTAAATAAAGTAAGGGTGGGGTATCCAATCTCACAAGATCCCCACACTATAGATCTCTCCTTGTATTCGAGGAAAATAAATTAAACGTACTGCATAAAACAATCGGGAAGACCCGATCTCCACAACTTTGTTCACCCAGATCTGAACAACCCTCTGCAATCAAGACAAGAATAATTTTTCCCTGCTCCAAGTAGACATCCGAGGTCTCTATCTGAAATAAAACAAGTTCGAGCGAGTTATCTGAGGACACGAGGACCTCTTCAAGAGATACATCCCCTACGATTATGGGTAAAAAGTCGGCCAAAAAGAAAATTCTATGAGGTTTCGGTCCAGTTTGAGGGACAGACTCTAGAACCAATCCCAAAGAGGTGCCAACAACTCCCAAGATCCCTTCGCTAACTACTGGCTCCCCCCAACCCCTTGAACCAATTGAAAAGAATCCTTATCGATACAAGAATTCTTTCCCTCAAATTCTGGGAAATAAGTAAACTTCTACCCCACTAAACTCCCTTCACCCTTCCTCTATACATGACTCAAATACCACTCAGGTCCTACAACATCCTTCAAAACTGGGGCCAAAATAACCTCACTCGCAGGTTGGAAAATTGACTCCAAACCCTCAAAAGGTGGACTGGCAAAGTTTTGTGGTTTCCCACCCAACATGCATCTTTCATTCATTAAAAATTCTGAGGGAGCAAATAATTGATCAGAATTAGAAGATATGATCTTACCTAGGGAGAAATCCTGTTCCAATTCGGGTTGAGGAAGTGTTAGCAACATTACTTGTCTTTGGCATAGGGATATCCGGGTCTGCAGGTTGCACGAGAAGTGCCCAAGCGCAAAACATAGAAGAAATCCATTTTGGGCCCAGGTCAAGCGAGCGAGCGCTCTGATTTCAACGTTCAAGATGTATCTAAAGAATCAAATCAGCGGTGGGCGGGAAATCGCGATTAGCAAAGCTGTGCTAAGGTTAGCGCAATGGATAGCGCCCATAGCATGTTCATAAATGGATGACAATCGTTCATCCCAAAGGGCATGTGGCACGCGATCTGGTGACGTCGGCTTTTCGGCAGTCACAAGTGAAAAGGATGAAGGTTTTATGTCTTTGAACATCGCGAAACCCCGAACCCCGACAACGCCGAAAGTGATGAAACTGGGGCCCGTGACATCACGAAACACTTTCAGCCGTCCAGCTAAAGGGGACACCTGGCAGCAAATTGAGCCATCTCGACGTTTCGCCCATCGCGACTCCAAGGCACAAAGAGAAGCTTCATTATATTCCGATGCATGAGGTGCAGGGAGAGTCCCAGACCCGGGACCACAACAACGTCGAGTGAGTTCAGGACCGTTAGATCTCAGAGAGATGCGTGGCACCAGATTGAGCCGTCTCAGTGTTTCGCTCATCGTGATTTCAAATTGCAGGGATAGCCCCTTCATATTCGCGAACGCCGAAAGTGCCTTGGAAATAAGCATGTGGTCACTGTCTTGTTGGTAGCCAATTCAATTTTTTCCATTTCCCTATAAGCTGCCTACACCTATGGCTTATGAACTTCAAATTACTGTCGCATTTTGTAAATAGACGATATTTTTATCCCTGGAGACATTTGCAAATTGGTCTCCATTTAGTTTTCATGACTATAAGCATGAAAACTCCTCCATCGTTATTTAAAATGTCATGATCTTATCATTGATATCTTGAAAGGCACTCACCTTTGGTTTATTATTGTGTGGCTAAATGAATTTTCAAACTATGCCTATTTCGACATCTTTGGTTGCATAACTTAAACTGGTAAAACATTGAGCATATAGATTTATATTGTTTGGACTTGCCTAGTCATCCGATTGCATAGAGGTCATGGTTTATTTTGCTTTTATGTGATGTGATCCTTATTATTATAAGCTCTTGGCTTGTCAAATATTATGAAATCGATTGTCACAATGTTTTATAAATGTTTGACTACACATTTATACGATGGCACATATTTAACCTTTGAGTTTGATTTCACATTGAACATTCATGGTTTGAAATAATACATTGGCGCATTGGTATGTTATCCACCGTTTGATTTTTGGGTTGGCCGATTAATATGGTTTGAACTATGTTTTGATTGATTCAACGAAAGTTGTACTTTGTCATTACTGCTTTGCATGGCGGTGAATAATCCCACCACCCTCGTACGCGCACATTAATGTTTCCCCTTTCATCGTTCAGAGCTGTTAACCCAAGCGACTTTGCTCCTGTGTGTTGTTGTTTTCAACACAAACCCTTACCATGCACCTGCACCATGGTTCCATTCGTGAGGGCTGAACCGAATGGTAGTCAGGCTCTGTTTATGTTCGACAGTTCTCACAACGACCTTGAGGAATTTGGATGGCTCCCGTTCATACAAAAGTTTGATGGTTCTAATCCCTGCGTGGCTCGACAATTCGCATTAACCTTTGATGGCTGTCGAGCCAAGGTTGGGGATGTCCAACTGGAAATTAATGAGAAATTTCTCAGTTTATCTACGGGTCTACCTACCACTGGACAACGATGGTCCAAGAATTGAAAAGTGGAAGAGGTCCCTTGGACACTGCTCTTATATTCACGTAAGGTTAGCTCCTGTGACAAAGGTTTGCCCGTGAACATGCTCAAGCAACATTGGCACGATTTGCTTATGATAATCAAACAGTTTATCAACTGCGAGGGTCGGTATGGTTTTTTTTTCTTACACCACCTTCGTTTGCTTATGGTTTTCATGGGCTATGGGCTTAATATGCCTTATTACTTGCATAGAAGCCTGTTTAAAATGTCTAAGAGATGTAAAAGGAACCAGGCTGATAGCAGCCTTTTTCACTAAGGGCTGGTTAAAATTGTTGTTGTCTGTCATTTGGGGTTACACGGAGATTGTTGGACCGATTTCCTTGCTCAAAATAACTTTGAAGATTCGAACCCTCCACAGGTTGACAAACCTGTGGTGAGTGAGGGTAAGACTGTACCCCCGGTACCCTACAACATCCTATTACCTAAACCCTTACCCGATTCACCTATCGACCTACCCCACTCTGTGACTAAGGATGCCGAGACTGTTAAGCCTGTGGGAAAGAAACCTAAAGCCAAACCTGCTGCAAATTCCAAAGGCAAAAAGAATGCCCGTTTAATATCTCATGTGGCAAGGAAAAGCCTAAGCCCCCTGTCAATCCTGACCCTATCGTGTTGAGCGAGGACTCTGATTCAGAGGTTGAACATTTTTTGGCAAGTGAGTATCCCTATTCCGAAGGTCTGTGTGCCGAACCCTCATTTGATTTCGTGTCGAATCTACCACCTTGCTTGCAAAACAACCCTAACTACCCTGGCATTAAGCCGCCTCGTCCAAACCCCGGTCCTTCATCAAAACCCTCTCCTGCTTTACCTAAGTCTACAGCGCCACCTTGTGATCAGTGCGGCTCATGGTTAGAAAGGTATTATCTTGATGTGCCAATGCTACAGTCCAGAATTCATTCTCTGGAGGATCAAGTTGCACGGCTTACCAGTCAAAAGGATGAATTGCAAGCCACTGACAAGAAACAAAGGACAACAGGTTCTATTTTATTTAAGAATGTGGAGTCAGCCACAACGGTCGTGAATTCAAAATTGGCATAGCTCGAGCAGCTTCACTGGTATGTCTATCACATGTTTATATAACAAACTCATAGCTCTATTTACAGTTTGGATTTGCTCTGTCATATTATATGCATTATGTACATAGTTTTGTTTTGGTTGATCTAATTTCGTTTCCCAGTTTAGCTTTGATTGGATTGTCTTCGATTCGATTGATCGTGGTATGGATTTGATTGTTTTGATTTGGCTTAAATTGGATACTTTGTTGCGAATTGAAATCGTTTCTATCCTTTCTAAACACAAGCTATTTCTGGTATTTCAATTTTGAACACAATCCATGTTTCGATTCGAATTGGTTATATTATATACGATATGGATTGCAATAATGGTCAATTGTTTCGGTTTTATTTACATATGACTTTCGACCAGCTCGGATACAGTTTGGATTATGATTAATATGATTCTATTTTATATGCATCCAAATCGTGAATAGATACTATTCGTAACAGTTATACCGAGCCGCTTGATTCACATTGTTTTAGCCGACCGTGTTATCAGTTCGATTCGTATTGTAATGAAAATGTTGTATAAATTTGATTTGAGGAACGAGAGTAACAATATCCAGATGCACGATTTGTTTCTATAATTAAACTCAGTCGTGATTTGATTATTTGCTCATCTGATAATTATAACTTCTGTTGATTCTATTAAGATTGCGATCATGATCTTTCCTGTTGCCTGTGCAAGGGTCAATCACAAATTTGATTGGGTCGATGCTGTTGAAGTCTGATTTCGTTACATATAATCGTAATAGTTTTTCCATCTATGCATTCAATTGAATGATATTATATCATTATAGTTGTGTTGGATTAGATCGTATCACATACGATATCACTCATTGTTGATTTCATTTGAATTGAAACAGTCTTGTTACTGTTGACCCGATTTTATGGTAACAGTGAAACAGAGTACTCCTACCCCTATTTCGATTGAACCACTGTTGATTTTGTTTAATTTGAATGATAAAATCATATGAGTCATTAGTGATTCGTTTTGAATGTTTATTAAAAGAAAATTGGATTGGATTATTTTAAAAAGTTTTCATTTGATTTGTATCTGGTCCTGTATGCTATTTTAGACTAGCTATAGAATCAGATGATTCTGTAGATAAGTTTGTAAGATTAGATTTTTATTGTTTTTTTACTGAAATATCTTTCTAAATTGATATTTTTGGTCTATTGTAGATGAATTCGAAATTGCAATGGATTTGATGAGCAGTTAGGGGATATTTGAAATATTTCACTTGCATTTTAGTTTCCTAGTTTAGTTGATTTTGGGAATATCTTCCTAGAGTATGTAAAACAGTTTGATATTATTCACAGGGAGGTTTTACCCTGTGGAGAGACTTATATATACTTATTATTTTTGTAATAATGTTCATCCTCATTCGTGTGAGAACAAGGATATGGAGTTTTAATACAGACTGAAGCAGAATTTGGTGTTTTGTCACAGCTTTAGCTTCTCATTATATCAATATTTTGTTTCATGTTGTGTATATCAATTTGTATTTGGTTAATGACTACTTTAGCTATCTTAATCATGTGCAAATGATATAATTTTAATCACTGTAATGCACATCTGATTTCTTCCAAGTGTATAAAAGACATAGAAATTGTTGATTCGGTTTGTGAATGGCAGGTTTATCTTCTTCATAAGTTGAATTATCAAATATAAGTTTTTGCATAACAAGTTTCCCTTATTGCAGAGATTTATAAATCATAAGATTGTTATGATTTTTTATGTCTTGTTTGTCCTGTTAACAACTCAAAGAGCAGTTCAGCCGATCGTTTACGAAAAGCTTCTGGATCAATCCGATGCGAGTTTCCTTCCTCCAACCAGCTTCATAGTCATCATACACAGGACAAATTAGGAGCGTTTCCAGGTCAGTTAGTCACTTCTTTGTTTACTGTTCTTATTTGTAGTTTAGTTTAGATATAATTTTAATTAGATTTATATTAGATTGTTTAATTTCAGTAAATATATTAGATCATTTAATTTCAGTAAGTTCTATTTCTCTTTCATAAAATATAAAAAATCAAAAAACATATCTTGCTGTCTTAGGGCAGAAAACACATAAGTTTTACATGGTTTATTCAAATCTGCAACTTGTAGATAGTGTATATTTGTGAATGAGTTGTAATTTAACTGGTAGTTAGACGGTTAATTATTAGAGTTAGTGTAATAGTATTTAGTAGCTTGTATATATAATAGTTAGCATAGTTTATATTTAGTTTTAGTTTAATATTAGTATTTTGTTTTAATTAGATTAGTGTATTAGTTTGTTTTTATTTATTATTAGTTAGTTTAGTTTCTTGTATTTAGTTTTAGTTAGTTTTATTTTTTTTAGTTAGATTAGTTAGTTTAGGTTAGTTTTCTCTTTGGTCTTCTTAAGACCTTAGAGCGTCCAACGGAGCCGTTAAACAAGTCAGGGTGGTTCATTCCAAACGGCTTGGGTTATTTAGACAACCTCGGACTGGTTCCACTCTCTTAATTGACGGACAAACAATTTCTCCCGTCAACAAATGGTGCTAGAAGGAGGGCATGAACTTAATTAATGGCACGAGGCGGTCGCAAGACTCCTCCCCCCCCTAATCGCTCACCTATAGTGACTAGAATCCATTCACAAGATAATATTCCCCCTCAAACATCAACTACTTCAACCAAAGATCCACAGATCACAGTTGATCCAGCAACCCCTAATCCTACAGGTGGTGATACACAAGAGATTATCCGTCAATCTCTTCTTAAAACACATAGTGCCTTAGCTCGTCTTAGGCAACCAAACCGTCCGTGGGGTCAACCTTTAGACTTCTCTGATATTAGAGAACAGTTAGGTAATATTAACCTCACTGTGAATCCTACAGATCCAAACACAAATCTTGTTGTAGGAGGATCTGGGATACCTCCTTCACCACCTCCCTCATCTCCTTCCTCTTCTGGAGGAGATCCCTCTTCTGACGAAAGAAATTCACCTTTTTAGCCTTCCACACCCACTACCCCAATGGAAAATCAGAACAACCCTGCTAGACCATGGTTGGACCAGGATGTTGTAGTTGTACCTGGAGCCCAGCACCCTTTACCTAAGAACCCGGAGAAATGGCTTCCTAAGTTTGATCCCGATTCAAAACAGATAGCTGAAGATCATATCAAAAAATTTATGTTAGCCATCAGACTCCGTAATGTTGAACATGAAGATGGTGCCTGTAGGTTGTTCCCTTATACTTTTGAGGGTAATGCATCCACTTGGTACTTTTCCCAACAACCCCGTACCATAGTGTCTTGGGAAAAGTTTGAGTCATGCTTTTTGGAAAAATTCAGAGATGGTAAACCTCCGGAAGTCTTAGTCATGGATCATTCGAGCTTAAAAATGAACCCAAAAGAAAAATTTAAAGATTTTAATCAAAGATTCTTAACGCTTAAGAATCGAATCCTTGCAGAGTCTATGCCTACTGAGAGTCTTGTAATATCTTACTACACTAAAGCTCTACATCAAAGTATAGCTATTTGGGTTAAACGTTCTAAAAAGGCCACATTGTTAGAAGCCTTCGAAGAGGCTACTCATATTGAAAAAGATATACTTAGCCTTAAGGACTCTTGTAGCAACGAAACTGAGACTATTTCTTCTTCCAAAAAAAAGATTGAAATCCTCCCCAGACCTACACAAAGAAAAACACAACCTGAAAACTCGGATTTGGAAAATTTAACTAAAGTTGTACAAAAATTGTCTAATCAAGTTATAGATTTAAAAAGGTCAACTGAAGAAGCTTCCTTGAGTAAAGGACCCTACAAACCTCCTTTCCGAAAGCCTTTTCCAACCAATCGGCCTAATTCAAACCCTGAAGGCTTGAACCTAGAAAGTTTGCAATGTGATCTTCAGACAATTCTAGAAGCCCAAGATAACTTGATGCCTCCTGAAATCCCTCAGGAGGAAGTCGAGCAGGAAACAGTTCAAGAAGAAGAGTATTCTCCAAATATCTTTGGACACCTCTCAGATAGCATCTTCCAAGCTAACTTCAAGACTGTTCACCCCTACAACACTAGGAGTAAGAGAGTAAACAAACCTCCTGTCGAGAACACTACAACTTTACCTCCCAAGCCATCTAAATTAGCAGAAGTTAAACAGAATAATGTCAGCCCTAAATTAGATTATGATGTTGTTGAATATCTTAAAAAATTAAGGGCTAACATTTCTATTTATGAGTTGTTGAAGTTTCCATTTTTGTTACAGAAAATGTTGCAAAATATTTCAGAAAATGGAAAGAATGGTAATTCAAATGGTAACAAGGTTGTGCAAAGCAAAGTTCCGCAGAAGACTTCCACTAAAAACAATCCTGATCCTCAAGATAAAGGAAGCCTTCATGTATCTCCTGTAAATAATGTAAATAATGTAGATAAAGTAGCATTAGAGAATGCGAGTAAGAAACCACAAGTTACTACTCTAAATACTCGCAATAATGTACCTCCTTTTCTTTTAAATTTCGAAATCTTCAACAAAAATGTGCATAATTGTATGGTTGACTCAGGAGCATCATCAAATGTGATGCCTTGGTCAGTCTGCCAAAAGATTAACGCTGAAGTGGAGCCCTCTTCTTTGAAAATCATACAACTTGATCGATCAGATGTTAAAGTTATAGGCAAACTAAAAAATGTATTGATTAGATTATCGTCTAACCCAAAGGTTCATCAGGTTATTGATATAATTGTGGTGGATATTCCAGAAGTGTACGGTCTTTTTTTGAGTAGGGACTGGTCGGAGTAGCTACATGGTTACTTCGCAACGGACTGGTCCCACTTATGGCCTCCAGAGAATGGTAATCCCAACAAGATCATAGTGAATCGTGAGTGTTACCTTAAGTTCACAGTCACAGACTCGAACGACCCTAATGAACCATACACACCTCCTGTTGATTCACCTGAAGTCAAAGGGATGGACACCTACTTCAAAAATTCCATGGCTGAAGTTTCACCTATCAACAATCCAGAACAATAGTCCGAGATCATAACATGTATGCAACCAACAACTTCTTTGCAACAGTCTCATGATCCTGATGGAAATCAAAATTGGTCCCTATATTTCGACGGTTCCAAGTCTAAAGAAGGAGCTGGTGAAGGCTGCATCATTATCGATCCGGCAGGTAACAAGACATTGTTGGCTTGTAGACTAGAATTTGAGTGTACGAATAATATCACAGAATATGAGGCTTTACTGCAAGGTCTCAGAAAAGCCTTAGACATGAACATTCAAAATCTGATTGTATTTGGCGCCTCTGAAATAGTGGTCAGACAAGTAAGAGACTCTATACACTGTCTTTCCCCACATCTCAAAAGTTACCAGTCTGAGGTATGGAGTTTAATGAACAAATTTTCTGCTTTTAATATAAATTCCATTCCTATATTAAATAATGCTGAAGCAGATCTGCTAGCTAATGCTGCCTCTAAACTTCTTCTTGCAGAAGGCTTATCCCCAAACGCATTCTCCGTGGAGCTATTGTTTCGACCATCTGTTCCTGACAATATTACAAATTGGAGAGTATTTGACGATGATCAGCAGATCATTAACTTTTTGCACATGGAAGAAACCTTTCAAAGCACAGTGATAGATGAACAAACGCACGATGACAATTTGCACGACTTTACGGTAATACCTGATCCGAAATCTCCTGAAGCTCTATCGGACATGGTAAATTTCATACCCAAATCTGTTGTTAGATTAGAAAAGTTTTATGATTTTGAAGATAAATTCAAAAATACAGTCAATTGAAAAACCCATAGTTCCTCATTGTCTTATGAAAAAGTCAATTTAGGGACTAGCAAAAATCCTCAGTGTATCAACTTAGGCTTGGGATGTTCTAGACAAGAAAAAGTTTCTTTTGTTAAATTGTTTAAAGAATTCAAGGATGTCTTTGCATGGACTTACGATGATCTTAAAACATTTGATCCTAATATTATACAACATGTCATCCCGATGAAACCCCAAACCTTACCCTTTCAACAGAAACCGAGGAAAATGCATCCTAAATTAGAACCGACCGTTCAAAAAGAATTGAATAAACTCCTAAGTGCTAAAATAATTTTTCCTGTTAGACACACTCAGTGGGTATCCAACCTCATCCCATTTCGGAAGAAAAATGGGGAAATTCGACTTTGTGTCGATTTCCAAAACCTCAACAAAGCGTCTGACAAAGATAATTATCCTGTCCCGCCCATGGAACAGATTCTTCAACAAGTATCTGGTTCCGAGAGGCTATCCTTACTGGATGGTTTCTCTGGATACAACCAAGTCTTGATGTCTCCGCCAGACCAACTAAAAACTACCTTCCGTACCCCGTGGGGCACTTATGCTTATCACAAAATGCCTTTTGGATTGATTAATGCTAGTGCTACCTTTCAAAGAGCAATGGACATTGATTTTCGAGGCTTAATCAATCACTCTGTAGTAGTTTACTTAGATGATGTGACCGTTTATTCTAAAAACAAAGACGATCATCTAGCTCACTTACGAGCCGTTCTGCTACGATGTCGTAAATACAACATCTCCTTGAACCCCAAGAAGTCCATCTTTGCAGTAGAATAGGGTAAATTACTAGGATTCAGTGTGTCTAGTGATGGAATGATTATTGATCCCGAGAGGACTCAAGTCATTGCTAAACTTTCCCCGCCTACCTCCAAAAAATCCATGCAGTCTTTCCTAGGCCAAATTAATTTCGTGAGAAGATTTGTCCCCAGCTTCTACGAAATGGTCAGGCCTCTCCATAACCTGATTAAGAAAGACACCCAATATCACTGGGGACCCACAGAAAACCAAGCTTTTAATGACATAAAGAAGGCCATAATAGACACTCCATCGCTCATGAGCCCTGATTTCTCTCAAGATTTTACACTCTATACTTTTTCCTCTGATCGTTCCTATGCCACAGTCCTAACTCAGAAGAATTCCGAGAACAGCGAAGTACCCATCGCCTTTATGAGCTCTGCTTTCAAAGGTGCTGAACTTAACTACCCAACGGTTGATCGGCAAGCCTACGTTGTTTTTAAAGCAATTAAGCATTTTCGGTCCTATCTTTTGAAGTCAAGGACGAAGGTCATTGCCCCCTACCCTGCTGTAAGGAACTTGTTAGTGCAAAAGGAGTTAGGAGAGAAGAGAGCCAATTGGGTCACCTCCTTGCAGGAATATGACTTAGAAATCACCCCAGCACGGATTGTGAGAGGCCAAGGATTGTGTAAGTTGGTTGTTGATTCAGAAATAGGAAAGCAAGAAGATAATGATACGTCAGACCTAGAACAACGCGATCAAAGTTTGATTTGTTGCGCACAAAAACTCGTAAGTCCTTGGTACGACGATATTAGATTTTGTCTCGAACACGGATCAGCACCCCGTCACCTTGACCCCGCCAAAAGAAGAGCGTTGAGACTAAAGTCCGCCTCCTTTCATCTAGTTAACAGTATACTGTTTCGTCAGAATTTTGACGGTGTACTGATGTGCTGCTTTGAAAAAGACGAAGCAGAAAGAGTCTTGCTTGAGTTGCATGCAGGAGAAGCTGGTGGTCACTTCGGTGGCGATACCACTGCTCATAAGTTTTTAAGATCCAGTTACTACTGGCCCACACTTTTTAGGGACACCCATGCCTTGTGTCGTAAATGTATCATCTGTCAAAAAGCATTAGGGCGGTTCCAAAAACTAGCCTTCCCCTTGCAAACCATTTCAGTCGATTCTCCTTTCCAGCAATGGGGCCTTGATATCATAGGTCTTATTAACCCTCCATCCTCACAACAACACAAGTATATTGTGACAGCCACTGATTATTTTACTCGATGGTCTGAATCCGCTGCGCTAAGAATTGTTAACAAAAGTCAGGTGATCACTTTTCTAAACTTGAATATCATCACTCGTTTCGGTATCCCTGATTGTCTAGTCTTTGATAACGCTTCATAATTTTCTTCCCTAGAGATGAGTGAGTTCGCTTTGGAGAAAGGAATAAAGCTGAAGTATTCTGCTAGTTATTACCCCCAGGGTAACGGCTTAGCAAAATCAACAAACAAGAACTTGATCAAAATTATCAAAAGAACCATGGCTGAAAATCACAAGAACTGGCACCATGCACTGCTGAATGCACTGTGGGCTGATAGGGTAACACCCAAAGCCGCTATAGGTAATTCCCCCTTTTTTCTCGTTTATGGCAGAGAAGCCATTCTGCCACCTCACATTCTTCTTCCTTCACTTCAATTGCCACAAAAAGTTCAAGAAGAAAATTGTCCCCCTTTAGAAAGCCGTATTAAAGCTTTGATGAAGTTAGAAGAAGTAAGAACCCAAGATAAGCGTAAACTAGATCAACATCAACAATGGATTAAAAGCTGGTTCGATTCTAATTTTGCTTGATAGGAATTTTGAAATAGGCGATCTCATCTTAAAGTGGGACAAACCACACGAAGGAAAGGGTGAGCACACCAAGTTTCAAAAATTATGGCTTGGGCCATTTTTGATTGCTGAAAAGTTGGGTCTTAGTTCCTTTCGATTGCAGAATCTTGAAGGGCAGCTTGACACCTATCCGGTGAATGGCCAAGCCCTGAAAAGATACTTCGGTTGATTACTACCTTTGTATATTATGTATATATTTCATTTTGTTTTATTTTTCCTTTGGTTACGTTTTTTATTTGGATTGATCAGTTTTTTGTGTTTTTTGAAAGATATGCATACCTGTGCACTGAGCCATTCAGAAAAAGACCATAGAAAAATTTCTTCGCTGAAATAACTTCTGAAAGACTGTAGAGACATCAGTGATATATTTCTAAAACTGATATTTATGTTGGAAAATTTTGTTGTTTGAAAGAAGTCTACTAATTTCAATCTCTGAGCAAAGTTTGTCATGATCATCTATTATCTTTTCATGCTGTCCCTTTTTCGTAAAGGAATGACTCAAAAAGATGTCTCCCTGTCATAGTAAGTGTTTTAGAAATACAACATCTCTGGAGATGAATAAAGGACAGTGCTAAAAATTATGGTGAGGTCTAAAAAATATGTTAAAGACTTTCAGCGTCACCCTGCTCATATATCTACAAAAGAAGACAAAATAAAAATATTAATAAGAGCTGTGGGAAGTGTTTGTAAACCCGTCGGGATACTGAACAGGTCCGCTGGTAGCGGGTAAATACAAGCATGACGCCAAGACAACTTCGCCGGGGTACTGAACAGGCCTGCTGGTAGTGAAGCAATGTCGGGTACACAAAAATCTGTGAAAAATACAAGAAACCTCTTTAATGTCCTTTATTTTGATCTAGAACTTCTTGACAGGATACAGATGTCAGAGTGGGTTAAATGGCAACCCTGTCGAGGCTATGGACGCCTGCTGGCAGCAGTGGCCATGCCAACAATATTGAAGATTTTATCATTAATATCGTGACTTGCTAATCTTAAGACTGTTATTAGTTTTCATCTTTTAAAACATCGCTGGAAAAGATGGTAAATGCTGATGTTTGTACGATTTTATGATTGTTGTTTTTAAAGTTGAAATTTTCCTTACTATCCTAATCTGAATTTATTTCTTTTGACAGAGATAACTGCTTCTCCCAGTGTGTTTCCATTGTTGGCAGCCAATTCAATTTTTTCCATTTCCCTATAAGCTGCCTACACCTATGACTTATGAACTTCAAATTACTGTCGCATTTTGTAAATAAACGATATTTTATCCCTGGCGACATTTGCAAATTGGTCTCCATTTAGTTTTCACAACTATAAGCATGAAAACTCCTCCATCGTTATTTAAATTGTCATGATCTTCTCATTGATATCTTGAAAGGCACTCACCTTTGGTTTATTATTGTGTGGATAAATGAATTTTCAAACTATGCCTATTTCGACATCTTTGGTTGCATAACTTAAACTAGTAAAACATTGAGCATATAGATTTATATTGTTTGGACTTGCCTAGTCATCCGATTGCATAGAGGTCATGGTTTATTTTGTTTTTACGTGATGTGATCCTTATTATTATAAGCTCTTGGCTTGTCAAATATTATGAAATCAATTGTCACAATGTTTTATAAACGTTTGACTACACATTTATACGATGGCACATATTTAACCTTTGAGTTTGATTTCACATTGAACATTCATGGTTTGAAATAATACATTGGCGCATTGGTATGTTATCCACCGTTTGATTTTTGGGTTGGCCGATTAATATGGTTTGAACTATGTTTTGATTGATTCAACGGAAGCTGTACTTTGTCATTATTGCTTTGCATGGCGGTGAATAATCCCACCACCCTCGCACGCGCACATTAATGTTTCCCCTTTCATCGTTCATAGTTGTTAACCCAAGCGAATTTTCTCCTGTGTGTTGTTGTTTTCAACCCAAACCCATACCATGCGCCCGCACCATGGATCCAGTCGTGAGGGATGAACCGAACGGTAGCCAAGCTCTGTTGATGTTCGACAGTGCTCACAACGACCTTGAGGAATTTGGATGGCTCCCGTTCATACAAAAGTTTGATGGTTCTAATCCCTGCGTGGCTCGACAATTCGCATTAACCTTTGATGGCTGTCGAGCCAAGGTCGGGGATGTCCAACTAGAAATTAACGAGCAATTTCTCAGTTTAACCTCGGGTCTGCCTGCCACTGGACAACGATGGTCCAAGAATTGCAAAGTGGAAGAGGTCCCTTGGACACTGATCTTCCAGTCACGTAAGGTTAGCTCCTGTGACAAAGGTTTGCCCGCGAACATGCTCAAGCAACGTTGGCACAATTTTCTTATGATAATCAAACAGTTTATCACCTGCGAGGGTCGGTATGGTTTTTTTTTCTTACACCACCTTCGTTTGCTTATGGTTTTCATGGGCTATGAGATTAATATGCCTTATTACTTGCATAGAATCCTGTTTAAAATGTCTAAGAGATATAAAAGGAACCAGGCTGATAGCAGCCTTTTTCACTATGAAATGGTTAAAATTGTTGTTGTCTGTCATTT
>ML816820.1:62392-94757 GCA_009831015.1 Picea engelmannii
GCATTAATTTGCCTCGTCCAAACCCCAGTCCTTCATCAAAACCCTCTCCTGCTTTACCTAAGTCTACAACGCCACCCTGTGATCAGTGCGACTCATGGTTAGAAAGGTATTATCTTGATGTGCCAATGCTACAGTCCAGAATTCATTCTCTGGAGGATCAAGTTGCACGACTTACTAGTCAAAAGGCTGAATTGCAAGCCACTGACAAGAAACAGAGGACAACAGGTTCTATTTTATTTAAGAATGTGGAGTCAGCCACAACGGTCGTGAATTCAAAATTGGCATAGCTCGAGTAGCCTCACTGGTATGTCTATCACATGTTTATATAACAAAATTATAGCTCTATTTACAGTTTGTATTTTCTCTGTCATATTATATGCATTATGTACATAGTTTTGTTTTGGTTGATCTAATTTCGTTTCCCAGTTTAGCTTTGATTGGATTGTCTTCGATTCGATTGATTGTGGTACGGATTTGATTGTTTTGATTTGGCTTAAATTGGATACTCTGTTGCGAATTGAAATCATTTCTATCCTTTCTAAACGCAAGCTGTTTCTAGTATTTCAATTTTGAACACAATCCATGTTTCGATTCAAATTGGTTATATTATATACGATATGGCTGGCAATAATGGTCAACTGTTTCGGTTTTATTTACATATGACTTTCGACCAGCTCGGATACAGTTTGGATTATGATTAATATGATTCTGTTTTATATGCATCCAAATCGTGAATAGATACGATTCGTAACAGTTATACCCAACCGATTGATTCGCATTGTTTTAGTCAACCGTGTTATCAGTTCGATTCGTATTGTAATGAAAATGCTGTATAAATTTGATTTGAGGAACGAAAGTAACAATATCCAGATGCACGATTCATTTCTATAATTAAACTCAGTCGTGATTTTATTATTTTCTCAGCTAATAATTATAACTTCTGTTGATTCTATTAAGATTGCGATCATGATCTTGCATGTTGCCTGTGCAAGGGTCAATCACAAATTTGATTGGGTCGATGTTGTTGAAGTCTGATTTCGTTACACATAATCGTAACGGTTTTTCCATCTATGCATTCGATTGAATGATATTATATCATTATAGCTGTATTGGATTAGATCGTATCACATACAATATCGCTCATTGTTGATTTCATTTGAATTGAAATGGTCTTGTTACTGTTGACCCGATTTTATGGTAACAGTGAAACAGAGTACTCCTATCCCTGTTTCGATTGAACCACTGTTGATTTTGTTTAATTTGAATGATAAAATCATATGAGTCATTAGTGATTCGTTTTTAATGTTTATTAAAAGAAAACTGGATTGAATTATTTTAAAAATATTTCATTTGATTTCTATCTGGTCCTGTATGTTATTTTAGACTAGCTACAGAATTAGATGATTATGTAGCTAAGTCTGTAAGATTAGATTTTTATTGTTTTGTTACTGAAATATCTTTCTAACATGATATTTTTGGTCTATTGCAGATGAATTCAAAATTGCAATGGATTTGATGAGCAGTTAGGGGATATTTGAAATATTTCACTTGCATTTTAGTTTCCTAGTTTAGTTGATTTTGGGAATATCTTCCCAGATTATGTAAAACAGTTTGATATTATCCACAGGGAGGTTTTACCCTGTGGAGAGACTTATATATACTTATTATTTTTGTAATAATGTTCATCCTCATTCGTGTGAGAACAAGGATATGGAGTTTTAATACAGACTGAAGCAGAATTTGGTGTTTTGTCACAGCTTTAGCTTCTCATTATATCAATATTTTGTTTCATGTTGTGTATATCAATTTGTATTTGGTTAATGACTACTTTAGCTATCTTAATCATGTGCAAATGATATAATTTTAATCACTATAATCTACATCTGATTTCTTCCAAGTGTATAAAATACATAGAAATTGTTGATTCAGTTTGTGAATGGCAGGTTTATATTCTTCATAAGTTGAATTATCAAATATAAGTTTTTGCATAATAGGTTTCCCTTATTACAGAGATTTATAAATCATAAGATTATTATGAATTTTTTATGTCTTGTTTGTCTTGTTAACAACTCAAAGAGCAGCGCAGCCGGTCGTTTACGAAAAGCTTCTGGATCAATCCGGTGCGAGTTTCCTTCCTCCGACCAGCTTCAAAGTCATCATACACAGGACAAATTAGAAGCGTTTCTAGGTCAGTTAGTCACTTCTTTGTTTACTTTTCTTATTTGTAGTTTAGTTTAGATATAAGTTTAATTAGATTTATATTAGATTGTTTAATTTCAGTAAATATATTAGATCATTTAATTTCAGTAAGTTTTATTTATTTTTCATAAAATATAAAAAATCAAAAAACATATCTTGCTGTCTTAGGGCAGAAAACACATAAGTTTTATAGGTTTTATTCAAATATGCAACTTGTAGATAGTGTATATTTGTGAATAAGTTGTAATTTAATTGGTAGTTAGACGGTTAATTATTAGAGTTAGTGTAATAGTAATTAGTAGCTTGTATATATAATAGTTAGCATAGTTTATATTTAGTTTTAGTTTAATATTAGTAGTTTGTTTTAATTAGATTAGTGTATTAGTTTGTTTTTATTTATTATTAGTTAGTTTAGTTTCTTGTATTTAGTTTTAGTTAGTTTTATTTGTTTTAGTTAGATCAGTTAGTTTAGGTTAGTTTTCTCTTTGGTCTTCTTAAGACCTTAGAGCGGCCGACGTAGCCGTTAAACTCGTCAGGGTGGTTCATTCCAAACGGTTTGGGTTAATTAGACAACCCCGGACCGGTTCCACTCTCTTAATTGACGGACAGACAATTTCACCCGTCAATAAGTCCGTGGTCACTTCGGGAAAGAAAGGAGCTGTATAAAGCAGGCCAAGGCGCCGAGTTCAATTACAGAGGGGATCATTGCTGTCTCCAGGCACCATCAGATCCGATCTCAATATTGTTTCTAGAATTGAAGTAAATGAAGGCAAGAGCGGGTGGTTGAAACCTCCTTTCATTCATTAAGTGAGGGGAATGGAGGGTCTGGCAAGCTGCCTGCTCGAAGAGGACTTATGTATCGATTTTCTCAAAGAAGCCATGCCGAAGTCCTTGACTCGATAGAGAAGTCTGCGCATGCTAGCCCAACACTTAATGGCTCAACTACCCTCCTTACAGGAGCCATGCATAGTTAGGGTGGCACTTAAAGAAAGATATTAGTACGAGTTTGACTGAAGGGACACCAATCCTTGGGTGACTGGGCATGCCTCTATGAGGTGAATTTTCCTGAGTATATAGACACAGTCTTTGTATTTTGTAAGTATCGATGGTTGAGCTAAGCTCCCGATTGTAAAGTTTTGATGAAGCGCTGGTCGCTCTGGTTAATGTATAAGGCATTGGAGATTTCTTACTTTATGGATGTCAGATTCCCTTCCATTTCTTTGTATACTATGTTAGAACAACTCGTAATTGGAGGATCTAGTCGAGTTGTGGCTGTTATAGGATGATGTAGGTTGGATCACTGTAATAGTCACATTATTTCTAATTGGGTCTTGTGATGTTCTCAGCGCTGAAATGACTTGGAATTGAAAGATTCAGTCAAGTCACCCCTCAGCTCCTTGAAGCTTTGGACCAAGAGGATCTTGGCTTCCGAGTTTTTCGTCCTCAAGCTTTCGAAGGCCTGTTTCCCGAGGCAGTCTTCCTCGCCCTTTTCAAAAGTCTTCCTTCTACCACCCTTAAATCAATTTACTGACAGAAGTTGGATCAATACCTCCCTTGTTTTCTACATACTAGGCCCAGTTTCCTGAGTTAAAACTATATTTTCTTGAGTCTTTACCCATCTTATCACCCCATTAAATAAATTGTGACATAAAACTGATGGGCGTTGGGCTCTGCTCCTGCAAGCAATCCAGGAGTGACTTTTGACACTAACATTTCTGGCGCCATTGTCGGGGATGAAGTTGAATATTTTCCCCGAGATTGAACGACAACGATCAACTGATTCTGAAGGTGCATCAAATATCAGAATTATCAAGATTATTGTTGTGCACCTGGCGAATCCATTGTGACGACTCCACTGTGGCGAACTTGTCTCGCTAATTGTGGCTTTCAGAGGTAGGCATACGCAGTCTCATCCACAACTGCCTCTAGCTACGCTTGAAGCAGATCCAGAGGCGGTGCTCAGAAAGGGAAAGGCCTCTGAAAAAGAAGCGTCTACCACCGAACTAGGTAATCCACCATATCTTTTCATGGGAACTCCTTTTTCTCCTCCTTAGTTTCTCGACAAACCTATTTCTGAAGTTGCTCGTTTCCTAAATTTTGGGAGTGTTCCTGTTGAGTTTTCCTCTCCTGGTCTGGGACTGGAAGGACGAGACCCTGTCACTCTCCTCTCCCCCAAAACTGTACCTTGGCATAGAACTAGGATACAAAATATTTCCCCACTCCTGCACAAAGAAAAACACCTGCTGACGTGAGCTCATTAGCTTTCTCCTTAAATCCTCTCTTGTTTCCCACTCCACTTCGAGACTCATTCCTAGTAGCCCCTTCGCAAACTCCGTCCCCTCCAAACTCTCCTCCACCTAATATTCCTATGGCTGGTGCTAATCCCCCAATGAATAGAATGGATGCCATAGTCGCTGCTAGATATGCTCCCTTAATCCTACCCCATCCTATGAATCCTCTCCCTGCTGGAGACTACTTGATGTATATGCCCAAGTTCACTGGGGAAGGAGACATAACTACCGCAGAGCACTTGACTTCTTTCTATAGTTACGCAGACAACCTCAACATTGAAAGTGAAGATGTTTGTATGAGAGTCTTTGTCCAGAGCCTGGACGACGAGGTGAGGAAATGGTTTAGAGGAGTGGCCCCCGGGTCTATTTCTGGGATCGAAGCCCTGGATAATGCTTTCCTGAGGCAGTGGGGCGATAGGAAAGATTTCATGTACTACATGACAGAGTTTGGGTCTCTGAAGAAGATGGAAGGAGAGTTTGTCTCTAACTTCTCCAAAGGATTCAATAAGATTTATAATAAAATCCTTGCCGAGATAAAGCCTTCAGAAGCCTCTGCCAAGATCTCTTATGCTAGTGCGTTTGGCCCCGATTTTTGTCTGTTATTGAGAGAAAGAAGAGACACCTCCTTGGCTCAAATGAAATATGCGGCCATAGAAGTGGAATCCAATGTGTTAGCAGTTGATAGACTGAGAAGCACGACCGACGCAGACAGGAGGAAGGGAAGGTTGGAAGCCTCGACTTCTGGCCCATCGGTGTCCCACCCTCAAGTGGATGAATTGACCAGGATGGTGAAGTCCCTGTTTGCAGAGATGGAGAGAATGAGGGTCGAAAGGAGGAAAGCATACAAAGGCCCCCAAAACGCTGAAAAGGGAGGAGGTTTCAGAAGGCCCAACAATATTGCTTCCCTGACTGTGCAAAGGGAGAGGGGAAGAGATAGAGAATACCAGAAGATTCAACCCCCTTTCCAAAACAATTTTGTGGCCGAGGGGGAAGAAGGGGAAACAGAGGAAATGGATCCTAAATCGATTTCTTCGGGGACACTCCTCCTTTTCCTCATCTCACTCAATCAACATATGAGGAGTCTCTCATGGACAATCAGCTAAATGAGCTGAGCAAGGAAAACAAGACTAGTGGTCACCAAGGCAGGTATGACATGAGGTCCCAGAAGAAGGCAATAACACCTGATGTCCCTGAGCAACTCACCAGAATAGAGAAGCCTGCTAATGAGGTAGAAAACCGTCACAAAGGTAAGAAGCACCAACCCCCCTCTACCATAGTCCAGAGTCATGTTCCCAAAATAAGATAAATCCCAAAGCTCTCATCTTCTTTTAATTTCGAGCACGAAATTCAAAAAATCAGAATCCCTGTGCCCCTGACAGAATTGATTAAACATGAAGGATTCAAGAAACACTTCTCTGAGATTTTACAGTCTGAAGTATCAATCCTTCCCACAGACTCCATCAATTTGCAAGATGAAATGCCTGCAGTTATTCTAGGTCCTATGATAGAAGACATGAATGACTCATCCCCTCCCTTCTACACTTTCTTGAACATACATGACAAGGTACTGCACAAATGTTTGATGGATTCAGGGGATTCTCACAACCTCATGCCCAAAACCGTCATGGAAGAGTTAGGGCTAGAAGTCACCTGAGCCTATCATGACCTCTATTCCTTCGACTCCAGGAAATTTCAATGTCTCGGGGTGATCAAAGACTTGGTCGTGACCTTGTTCCAGTTGCCCATGAAAAGTGTGGCCATGGATATTGTAGTGGCCGATGTACTCCCCAAGTTCTGTATGTTGTTATCAAGATCTTGGATAAAATGATTGGGGGGAACTTTGCAGATGGACCTCACATATGCTAATACCCCATTATTTGGAGGAGAACATAGAAGAGTATACAGGGAAGCCCAACTGGCCTATATAATCAGTGATGAGGCCAACCCTACCAACCATCCCATTTTTGACTTGGATACTGATTTAGGTTCCAGTGTGCTTCAATTCACCCATGCTCTCGAACCTCCTCTTAAACTCAGAAAGAAGGCCACCATTTCCCCTAAATTTCCTCCCTCCATCACCCCCGTCTGGAAAATGTTCTTTGATGGAGCCTCTTCCAGGGAAGGCACTGGAGTTGGGGTGGTTTTTTGTGTCACCTGCTCAGGAAACCATATCTCTATCGTACAAACTAGAATTTGAAGCTACCAACAATGTGTCCGAGTATGAGGCTCTTGTTATGCGATTAAGAGCTGCGAGGGAAATGAGAATTCAAGAGGTAGCAGTGTTCAGAGATGTAGAGTTGGTGATCCAATAGATCAGGAACGCCTATCAGGCTAAGCATCCTCGACTCAGGAGTTACATAAATGAGGTATGGGACCTAGTTGACAGTTTCTTCTTAGCATTTAACATTTCTTTCATCCCAAGAGAGGAGAACACGATGGCAAATTCCTTGGCTACATCAACAAGTAATTTCAAAGTACCCTTGCCGCCTAAATTCAGATATGATGTGGAAGTGAAATACATGCCCTCCATACCTGACAATGTCAAAAATTGGAAGGTATTCGAGGATGATCTCGAGATCAAGAAGTTCTTGGAGACTGTCGAAGAATTTTCAGAGATGCATATCGACCGAGACTCTGTCTCTGAAGAAAAGATTGATGGGGGTAATTTTCTGAATAATATTGCAGAGCGTAACATTGTGCGGCTGCCCAGCAATCATATTCCAAGGGGACTGGTTCCTTTGGAAAGGATTTTTGATAGAAATGATGTGTCATTAAAAGGAGAGACCTCGGAGGATGACACTGGTACTATTCAGTGCAACATTGGGACTGAGAGTGAGGTCAAGTTTGTCAAATTGTCAAGAAGACTGACAAAGGAGCAGAGGTCCGAATACATTGGACTTTTGAGGGAATTTGCTAATGTGTTTTCCTGGACCTACGAAGACCTCAAAACCTATGACACCTCTATCATCGAGCATAAAATCCCATTAAAAGAGGAGGCAAAGCCATTTCGGCAGAAGCTGAGACAAATCAATCCTATGTTATTGCCTATCATGGAGAGGGAAGTGAAGAAGCTGCTTCAAGCTCAGATCATTGTACCACTGAGATATTCAGAGTGGGTGGCCAACTTGGTGCCAGTAAGGAAAAATAATGGAGAGATCCGACTCTGTGTAGACTTCAAAAACCTGAATAGGAGCTCACGAAAGGATAACTACCCCTTACCAAATATGGAACACATACTGCAGAGGGTAACGTGAGCTTCCAGGATGTCCATGATTGATGGTTTCTCTGGCTACAATCAAGTCTTTGTTTTGCCTGAGGACAGGGAAAAGACAACATTCACCACTCCATGGGGCACATTCATGTATGCCAAGATGTCGTTTGGACTAATGAATGTAGGGAAAACGTTCCAGTGTGCCATGGACATAGCTTTCGTCGGGGAAAAGGATAAATTTGTGGTCGTCTATCTGGATGACATCACAGTGTTTTCAAAATCTGATAAAGAACATTGTTGTCATCTTAGGAAGGTTTTCCTGAAATGCAGGAGGTTTGGCATTTCATTAAACCCCAAGAAATCTTTGTTCGCCATGCAGGAGGGAAAATTACTAGGCCACATAGTATCAGCGGAAGGAGTTAGGATTGACCCTAACAAGGTTGAGGCGATACAAGCCTTATCAATCCTGAGGTCCAAGAAGGAGGTCCAATATTTCCTCGGCGATATTAATTTTCTGAGGAGGTTTGTGCCTAACTTTGCTGAGGAGGTGAAACTTATAACAACCATGTTAAGGAAAGGAAATGAAGTGAAGTGGACTTCTGAATCACGACGTTCCTTTGAGAAAATAAATAAGGCGCTGACAGAATCCCCTGTGCTTATTAGCCCCAACTACTCAAAGGATTTCCTTATTTTTTCCTTCGCCTCACCTGACACAGTGGCTGATGTTTTGTTACAGACAAACAAGGGTGGATTTGAGTAGCCTATCGCCTACTTCAGCCGAGCATTGAGGGATGCCGAAGTCGGGTATGACGCTATGGAGAAGTAGGCCTATGCCCTGGTAATGGATCTCAAGGCATTCAGAATCTATGTCCTGCAGTAAAAAATCATCGCTTACGTCCCCTCAGCTGCTATTAAATACATTCTTATTCAACCTGACATAGACGGAAGGAGGAGTAAGTGGATCACCAAGATCCTGGAATTTGACCTAGAAATAAATCCTATCAAATTGATCAAAGGTCAAGGCTTAGCCAAGTTGTTGGTTGAAGCCAATTGCCAAGCTTTGGGAATAAGTTTTATCAACGAACGCTCAGGAATCCAGCAGGGTCGGCTGCCTGAAAGAGACCCTAAAGGGAGCCCCATTTGGCCCGATGTCCTTGGTATAAGGATGTCATATACTTCCTGCAGGAGTTGCGGCCTCCAGATGGCTTGCCGAGAAACAAAGAAAGAGCTCTGAAACTCAAGGCAGTCAGATATTGCCTTATTGATCAAATTTTATATGTGAAAGACCCCCTAGGGGTGCTTTTAAAATGCATAAGTCCAAAAGAGGCCGAAATGATTGTGGTTGAATTTCATAGCGGCCTGTGTGGAGGGCACCATTTATGGAAAGCCACAGCCCACAAAATCCTCAGGGCTAGATACTACTGGCTTACCGTGTTCACTGACGTCTGCAAAAGGGTCAGAGCCTGCATCAAATGTCAAAAATTTGCAAGAAAGCAATAGCTCAAGTCTCTGTCGTTAAATCCTGTGGTGGTTTCAGGACCTTTCCAGCAGTGGGGCCTAGATTTCATTGGAGAAATTCACCCTGCTTCCAGTGGGCAACACAGGTGGATCCTGACTGCTACAGATTTCTTTACCAAGTGGATTGAAGCTATCCCTACCAGGAGTGATTCCCACAAGGTAATCATTGGATTTCTGGAGGACCTCATCACGAGATTCGACTGCCCGAGTAAAATTGTCACTGATAACGCAGCCTCTTTCGGGTCTGAGCCGTTGGCCAAGTTCTATGAGCAGTTCAGAATCAAGATGATTCACTCCACCCCATATTACCCACAGGGCAACAGTTTAGCAGAATCCTCCAACAAAAGCATGATAAGGATCATCAAAAGGCTTTTGGAAGACAACAAGAAGGCCTGGCATTCCAGATTAAAATTTTCTTTATGGGCCGACCGAGTGACCACAAGGAGATCTATCGGTGTCTCTCCTTTCCAATTAGTCTATGGAGCGAAGGCTATTTTCCCCTCTCAGTTAGCCATTCCTATAGCAAAATTCCTCCAGGACCATCAGGAGGAGCCTGATGACATGATCAGAAGGATTCATTAGCTAGTGGAGGTCCAACAGGCTAGGGAGCAGACAGTGGGCAGAATTCAGGACCATCAGCAAAATATCAAGTAGGTTTTCGATAAGAAGGCCAAGAAGGAGTGGTTCCAGATAGGAGAACTGGTGTTGAAATGGGATGCTCCTAAGAAAGATAAGGGAAAAGACAACAAATTTGAAGCCCTATGGATCGGGCCTTTCAAAATCTCTGAGACTTTCTCAAATAACATGTACAGGTTTCAAGGTTTGGAAGGTGAAGAAGTTTTCAGCAGCCCAGTGAATGGGCATTTTCTGAAGAAATGTTTTGTTTGAGTCTCAGATGGCTCCTTTGTTTGTAAATATTGTCCTTTTCTTTCTTTGTTTGTTTTCGTTTTTATTTTTTGGCTTAATAATGACTCCATAGCCCAACAACAAGGCACTGGAGCTGCAAAATGAGTCCTTAGAGAATCACAGGGATGACTCTATTCCCCGTGGAGCCTAATGTTAGCAACATTACTTGTCTTCAACATAGGGATATCCGGGTCTACAGGTTGCATGAGAAGCGCCCAAGCGCAACACACAGAAGAAATCCATTTCGGGCCCAGGTCAAGCGAGCGAGCGCTCCGATTTCAACGTTTAGGATGTATCCAAAGAATCCGATCAGTGGTGGGCAGGAAATCACGATTAGCAAAGCTGCGCTAAGGTTAGCACAATGGATAGCGCCCATATCATGTTCAGAAATGGATGACAATCGTTCATCCCAAAGGGCACGTGGCACGAGATCTGGTCACGTCGACTTTTTGGTAGTCACGAGTGAAAAGGGTGAAGGTTTTATGTCTTTGAACATCGTGAAACCCCGAACCCCAACAACGTCGAAAGTGCCAAAACTGGGGCCCGCGACATCACGAAACACTTTCATCCATCTAGCTAAAGGGGACACCTGGCAGCAAATTGAGCCATCTCGGCGTTTCTCCCATTGCGACTCTAAGGCGCAAAGAGCAACTTCGTTATATTCCGGTGCACGAGGTGTCGGGAGAGTCCTGGACCCGGGCCCACAGCAGGGTCGAGTGAGTTCAGGACCGTCATATCTCAGAGAGATGCGTGGCACCAGATTGAGCTGTCTCGGCGTTTCTCTCATCGCAATTTCAAATTGCAGGGATAGCCCCTTCATATTCGCGAACGCCAAAAGCGCCTTGGGAATAAGCACGTGGTCACAGTCCGTGGTCACTTGGGGAAAGAAAGGAGCTATGTAAAGAAGGCCAAGGCACTGAGTTCAGTTACAGAGGGGATCATCACGGTCTCCAGGCGCCATAAGATCCAATCTCAATACTGTTTCTAGCATTGAAGTAAATGAAGGCAAGAGCGGGTGGTTGAAACCTCTTTTCATTCATTAAGTGAGGGGAATGGAGGGTCTGGAAAGACGCCTGCTCGAAGAGGTCCTGTGTATTGATTTTCTCAAAGAAGCCATGCCGAAGTCCTCGACTCGACAGAGAAGTCTGCGTACGCTAGCCCAACACTTAATGGCTCAGCTACCCTTCTTACAGGAGCCATGCATAGTTAAGGTGGCACTTAAAGAAATATATCAGTACGAGTTTGACTGAAGGGACACCAAGCCTTGGGTGACTGGGCACGCTTCTGTGAGGTGAATTTTCCTGAGTATATAGACTCAGTCTTTGTATTTTGTAAGTATCGATGGTTGAGCTAATCTCCCGATTGTAAAGTTTTGATGAAGTGCTGGTCGCTCTGGTTAATGTATAAGGCATTGGAGATTTCTTACTTTATGGATGTCAGCTCCCCTTCCATTTCTTTGTATACTGTGTTAGAACAACTCGGAATTGGAGGATCCAGTCGAGTCGTGGTTGTTATAGGATGATGTAGGTTGGATCACTGTAATAGTCACATTGTTTCTAATCGGTTCTTGTGATGTTTTCAGTGCTGAAACGACTTGGAATTGAAGGATTCAGTTGAGTCACCCCTCAGCTCCTTGAAGCTATGGACCAAGAGGATCTTGGCTTCCAAGTTTTTTGTCCTCAAGCTTCCGAAGGCCTGTTGCCCGAGGCAGTCTTCCTCTCCCTTTTCACAAGTCTTCCTTCTACCACCCTTAAATCAATTTATTGACAGAAGTTGGATCAAGACCTCCCTTGTTTTCTACATACCAGGCCCAGTTTCTGAGTTAAAACTATATTTTCTTGAGTCTTTACCCATTTGATCACCCCATTAAACAAATTGTGACATAAAACTAATGGGCATTGGGCTCTGCTCCTGCAAGCAATCCAGGACTGACTTCTGACGCTAACAGGAAGAAGTTCGAAAGCTGAAAGTTTTTCCAATTCAACATTTCCAAAATCCTCACTTCCAACCGTAGCCTCTTCCTTTAGCTGTCTTCGGCATTAGTATTGGAGGTGACTCGTCCGTTTGCAATCAAAACACTTGAATGGAGTCCCTAGGTAGTCTAGGTGCTGCATCAACACTATGTCTCTCCACACTACTTCAATTTTTGCTGGCAAACGCTCTTGTAAGTCCACCTCAACCAAGAGTTTTCCCAGGCACCTATCGGATCCAACGAGCAACTTTGGATCAACGCTTAGAAACTTCCCTAACCTTTTTCCAGTCACCTTGAGTGCCTCTAAATTCCACAGAAAGAGCCATCACCCAGGGAAAATAATCCATAGATGTCTGAATCAGAAGGTTTCCTTCTCTGGGTTAAAGGCACAATGCCACTTTTTTAGCATCAAAGTCCCTCCCTTTACCAACCACACCTATTTAAAAATTTGCTCCACGTCCTCCTGGGTATTCAAAATGAAGCAGTACAATACTTTAATAAATATGTATATTTCAGGAGAATATCCCAGACCCGGGCGCCAGGTTTCTTCCACCCAGATCAAAAATGTCCCTATCTCCCAACGCCCTATAACTGAACTTCCCTACCAAACTGCGTGTAGACAAGAGGCTTATCTCTTTCATTCCTATATCTTTTCCGAGTGTGACTCTTAGCCTTTCCAACTTAGCTTTCCAAGCCTTTGTACTGGTCTTAAAATATGCCTCCTTTCCAGATCTATGCTTCGCACCAGCTACCAACACCACCTTCCTCTTGGCTTCCTCCATTGTCTCGCACATTTCCTATAGCTCCCTTAGCGGCCAAGACTCATACCTTGCCTTATTATTTACAAAACTGATTTGATAAGTCTCTCCTGTATTATTCGACCTTTTTTTATTACTCTCATGCAAACAACTAACCTGTTTTCCTGCCCAATCTTGTGGAGTAAAGTCTGAATGAAGGTTGGTTGGTGATCCTCCCCAAACCTCACCCTTCTCGATGCATCCATTAAATGTATTCTTTAATCCCTTGTCCTTTACAAACATTACTCCCCTGTCCTTTAAACCTACCACTGTTTCGCAATCTGTCCCCCTTACCTCTTCTCGTACCCTCGCATGTCTATACCTTTGTAGGTTTGCCTTGTAGACTTCGTCAGATTGTAGTAGACCTCCCTGACTCCACCACTTATCCTCTGCCATCTGGTCTAGAAAAACCGCCACCTCACCCGCCATTCTTATCCAAGTTTCAGAACCTCACTACTCTGAAACTAACCTTTTCCAATTGGTCACTAAGTCAAGGCTTCCATGCATGAGACTAGACAACCTCCAAACCATGGTGGCCGCCTGGTTCAGTCCAAACCCTAGCTCTCTAATACGAAAGAGTGCAAAGTTAGAAGCATGTCATAATCACTTTATGAGAGCATCTATGTACTTAACAAGGAAAGATAAAAAATTCACTTTGAAACCATTTAAAAAAAACACATGCAAATTATTTAAAACTAAATACACTTAAAATTATTTAAACCATGAATTAATTTCGTATTCAAATTATTTAAACTAAATATACTAAAAATTTGTAAACCATGTATTAATTTATAACTAATTGTTTTAACTTTCAATAATATGTAAATTTTAGATTTTTTAAATAATTCACCATAAATATATAAATTTTTAAATTTTACCAATTTAATTAATTTATTATTAATATACACAAACTTTAGATTAATTCCTTAATAAAATTTATTTTATTTTCTAAATTTTTTTAATCAAAACGATCATTCTTTTCCTATGAAATTTATTTTCACCAATACAATCTATCTTTGTGTTTGAGATGAACAATGATTAAAATCTTTGTCAATATTCTCAAAAGTATATAATCAATTATTTAAAAAAAAATCATAATTTATTATTTTTGAAAAATTCAATTAATTTCTAAAATTAAAAAATTATCAATATTTTAATTTAAAAATGATTTRAAATTAAAAAMTAAATAAATTCTTCCTTATAATAATTTACATTTATAATTTTAAATTATAAATATAATAAAATTTATATAAAATAAATATTTTTTAAAACTTATTTAACATCAATTTATTACAATATAATGGATAATATAATTATTGCTTGAGATAGGTTTTGATGTGTAATTTCTTCCATTATCGACATGGAGTTGACATGTAACATTTAAAAAGATGTTAATAAAAAAATATTTCAATGTTCACTTTAATAAAAATATTTTTTTTATTATCAATTTTATCCATCTCTCCTCACGTCCCTCTTCATAAAAAAGATCCTCTCAATCACTTCATTTGGATGGAGATATCATATATTAATGCTAAGAAGATATATATATCAATTTGTTATTTCACACCTATTAGTTCTACCTTTTATACAAAGAACAATCTAGATAAAAATTGTCCCTATGAAAACTTAGAACAAGATATTTACAGTATGAGAAATGAAGGTAGTATCCTCCTGCTATGAGAATTTAATGCTAGCACTGCAACTAATCAAGTCATTATCTTCAGCAATGATTCCAACCCTAACCCTCTATGTCTAGACATGGACCTTGTTTTAGCTAGAATAAATACAAGATAAATTCAGAAGACTTGRCCTAGAATTTATATGGTACCGAGCTAATCAACCTTCTCAAGATCTAATCATTTGAAATSGTCYAATGAAGTGGCCAAAATCTAACCAAATGACTTGTATCATGGGTTGCATAGCATTGTTGTGGAGGATGTGATTTCAAATATCCTTGTTTACAACCAAATAGTAAAATTTGACCTTTTAAATAACCATGAGCCCGACTATGATCATAGACCTTTAACCCTAACTCTAAACTTTATCTTGCACAAAAACCCACTTGAAGATAGCTCTCATAACCAAAGACACTTTCTTTTTGACAAATTAAAGTTGATCTCTTCTTAAAGGATTTTAACACTAAATTAAATATTTTTTCATATAAGAACAATATTGAAGACATCTATCATAATTTTACAACAATCCTCTCTACCTCCATAAAACAAATCTTTATCTAAGTGTTGTGTAAAAAGAAGAATAGAATTTCCAACCCTTGGTATAATAATGAGTGTAAAATTGCCCTCCAGATGGGGTGACATCTGGACAGTGTCAGAGGACAAATGGAATGGGGCGGAAATGAGAGTTATTAACCCCGACCACTAACCTTCCACCCATTATTGCAAAATGAACCGCACCTGGAAAAGAGTAATGGTAGTGCGCTTGGACAACCTTGCAGGTTTAATGCCCCCTCGCGTAAGCCGGACCAGGCGTACCATACTAGGCACCAGGCCTAGGGAAGATATCACCTCGACTCTCATGGCTATACTATCCGTCAATTCGAGCTGCACTAAGAGGGAAATTTCCCTGGTGAATTTATTCATTCCCCCTCCGCATTTTCTCTCGTTCCTTGGCTCTTTCGGTTGAATTCTCTCTTTTTCCTTCTGCAATTGTGTTTTCTCCCTAGCTCTATCAAGTGAATTCTCTCTTTTTTCCTCTTCAATTTCGCTCCTTCCCCTCAGATCACTCAGGCGAATTCTCTGCATTTCCCTCTCCAATTTCTCCTGCTCTTCGGCTCTTTCGGGCTCTCCCAAGATATTTCCACTAGACCCTCCGCCCTCCGCCTCCACTCCACCGCAGACCAACCTACGCATTCTATCCACCATGCCAAGAGACAGGGGGAAGTCCACGAGAGGCTCACTTTATTACAACGCCCTCTCTAGGCATGACAAACTCGCCCACTCGCAATTGGCTCTCATTGCAATTCGCACCTCTAGCCCAAGGCATAATAGCTAGGGGTTGTTAGAGCTTCCATCATCACCCCCTCACTCCATCCATGGGAACCGCCTGGTCAAAGAGAAAACAACATCTTCAAAAGAGAGCACTCCTATGCTCATTAATCCTCTTCCCCCCCCAAAAAAATCCACCCACAGGACCCGGTGTTTGGCACATGAAGTTACATGGTGGAGGAAGAAATTCCCGCCAGCTAGCAGGTGGAGGAGAATACGATGAGAGATGGCGAGGAAAAGGAGGCAAATACACCTCTTCTCTTTGAAAATTGACTCTCAGAGGAGCACCTCCAACTCATTTTCGAAATTTGACAAAAGAAAGACAACAAATTGCACTCACAGTGCATCCTCGACCAAAGAATGGACATTTTGTTCGATGCATTGGCGGACGCTCCTGTGCAGACTCGATGCCCAACATGTGACCAGAAGTACATCCCTGTCTACAAAATCCATGGCCGCCCGAGCTCGCCCAAGGACTAGCGCCTCGAGGTTTCTATTTTTTTTTCTCTCGTCGGAGGCTAGATGGTCATGGCGACCAGTTTCATTTTGTTCATACAATTTGGTCATGGCAATCAAATTATTATGTTCATACATTTTTGTTTACGTGGTGACGTGTCAAAATCTAAGTTTTTAATGGTAGCCACATGTTCTGGTTTCCCTTTTGTGGCTGATAGATAGCATTGTACATACATTAGCAGAAATTAATACAAGGCTTTTACTTTATTTACAAAAAAAAAACCAGTGTAAACTTGCTACAAAATCCATTAGGGAAACCTCTAATGAGCCCTTCAAATATGATAATATTAATAGATACGAATCCCTAATTAAAAGGAAAAAAACAACGTTACATAAAAAAAAAGAGTTTTTTGCATCTATCTAAGCCAGTTCCAAAGCATTTTTGGAGGTAAATTTGAACTCATAAAACTAAATAAAATCATATGATTCTCCTAACAGACTCGAATTCCTACCTTAAAAATCTTTATGAATCCTGTAATATCTTGGACAACATTCCAAATGTTTCTATAGAAGATGAAGTTTTTCTATAGAAGACATAAAATTTGGTGTTAAGTGACTCGCAAACAGGAAAGCCAAGGACATCGAAGGATACCGAGTTGACATATTAAAAATTGGAGGGCTTATTTTTGATCCCTCATATACACAAGCTCTTCAATTTAGTAGTCAAGCAGGGCTTTCCTAAACCCTGGAATCAAAGCCTCATCGTACCTATTTTTAAAAGTGGGGATAAAAGCAATCCCTCTAATTATAGGACCATTATGATTAGCCCCATTTTAGACAATCTTTATGGAACTATTTTGGAAAATAAGATAAGCATATGGCTAGAAAACCATTGAAAAAGAGCTAAAGGCCAAGATGGTTTTAGAGGTTATCATTCAACTATGGACCACCTCGTCACACTTATGATTCTTGTAGAGGAGTGTCACAACAATAAAACCAATATCCTTTGTTGTTTTGTTAATTTTAGGAAAGATTTTGACAATGTTCGTAGGACCAACCTTTGGAATAGGTTAGAAGAGACAAAAGTTCCCTCCAAGATGAGAGTTGTTGTGGTAATGTTGTATGAGAATGTTATTGTAAATTTTAGGAGCACTGAGGGTTGGTCAGAAGAAATTAACTACAATATAGGAGTGAAGCAAGGTTGTCCCATATCCCATACCCTTTTTTGTATATACATTTACAAGTTGGAATCTTGTCTAGAAGTTGTAAGTTGTGTTGGACCAACTCTTGCTAGTATAGTCATCATCGTTCTTCTCTATGTCAATGATATTGTTCTTATGGAAATGAATCCCTATGATCTCAATAAGAAGCTTAACATCCTAAAGGACTTCTCCTCTAGTACAGGAATGGTCGTGAACACTCACAAAATGAAGGTTATGATAATTAAATCCAACAAAATCATCGATGATACTTTCGTATATGACAACAATACCTTGGAGGAAGTTCTTTCGTACAAGTATATTGGAATTGATATTCATCGCAAGTTCAATTGGAACTATAGCATTGAGAAAAGGATAAATGGAGGGTGGAAATCTTATTATGGGCTTGAAATAATTGTAAATTAGCAGACCTTTGGCTACGGGATAAGAAAAAGATCCTCTTTGAGACTCTTTTTACCGATGTTATCTTGTATGGATGTGAAGTTTGGGTATTCAATATCTCTCAAGAATATTGGAGAAAGATAAAATAGATCCAAAAGAATTTTATAACTTCTAATATCAAAGTTAAAATAAATACACCCTATCCTATCCTCCTCATTTAAACAAGACTTTCCCCCATTGAGAACACAACTATGATTAGGTACTTAATGTAGAAGAAAAATATAAAAAACATGGATGACAAGAGGCTCCCCAAAATTGCTTCAAACTCAAGACAAAATCACCATGGTTCAATTGGAGATAGTATAATGATGTTATTGTAGGGGCTAGTCGACTAGACCCAACAATCAACCATGTTGGATATGTAAGTTGGCTAAAGCCCGATAAGGATCATACACGACAGAGCGGTTGAATGCTTGCAGTGCGTCTATATCGACTTGATAATTCTCAATCAGATGGTTGTTTGCACAAACAAAGATGACCATCACTGTGATGCTCATGGGTATCAAATCCCTCCAACTTGCCATCTCTCTTCTCATCGACTACCGCTGATCGATAATTAATAAATTATTAACTGTGCGACGAACGATAATTAAGAAATTATGTCAAATTCTTTCGGTTTGGGCTTAAAATTTATCCAACAATATTTATCATTCACTGAAAAACGTTGGCACTGCCGATATTCATGAATTGTATTAGTCTAATGCTTGAGAATTTATGTGGCCAAGATTTTTCGGCAATTTTTCGTTTTGGACTTTGACAACCCACCTCATGTTATTTTTTGATTTTGGTCGAATGACCAAATAGTCGTAGTGACTTTGAAGACTTTTTAGTTTTATAAAGTATGAAAAAGCGTACGAATTTTTGAAAAATCTACACATTTAAAGTTATTGTTGATTTAGTGTTTATTTATCATATTTAAGTTATTAATTTAATGTTTATTGATATAATTTCAAAATTTTGATGGGTGATAATATTATGTTGTGTGAGTAAAATTTGGTCATTTAAAATAATTATTTATGATTTATAAAGGATAGACATTCACTTTTATCAAATATTTTGATGTTGGGTTGTTAATATATATATATTTTTATGTAAAAAAGACGAGTTATTAATCAATTAAATTTAATTTTAGGTCATACTCCTAAACCAAAATATAATTTTAAGTTTAATAATATCCCAAAAAAACTATGTATTACTCCTAAACCAAGTATTGAATAGCCTCGTATGCTTTCGGTAACTAGAGAGCCAGCCAAGGAAATAAGCAAGTAAGTTAGCCAAGGCCAAGGAAATAAGTGAGCAAGCCATAACTCCAGAAACAAGCCCCAGGAAAGTATTTGAATGGCCCTTAATTGGCTGGCGTGAGATATTCTATCTCATTCTCTGCTAGAGCGGTTTCATGTCCACACGATCAGTAAATGGGTCTGAATCCCCTAGAAATAATACCTCTCTTAACTGGTTCGCCAAAGATTGTTGTTCCGCCTCATATTTTCTATCAAGAGTTATGTAGTGCTCATTGGTTTCAGTGAAAAGACCTAGCTTTGTGTTGTTATTGTGAGAATAGCTTTATTAAGACTCCGCTTGAAGATGTATCGTAAAAGACACCATATATAGAATCCTAGTAAAACTAGTATTCAATAACAATGACATTGGATATGATTAAATGATATCCTAGTTATTAAAACTAATATTCAATACCAATAACTAAGTTTTAGTAAAACTATTCGTAGTATGACTAATTGACACCATATGTAGAGTCGTAGTAAAAGTACTCTATCATGAAAACACATGCATAATATTAATAAGATTATTCTTACCATGACTAAGCAACATAATGTTAACACATGCATAGAGTATTCTTAATTTGATCATATGGGAAAATGATGCTACATATAAAGTCTACATAGGTTGTCTTATTAAAACTATTCACATGATATCGTTATCACTAAGACTATGATGATGACAATGACTAATATTAATAAGATTATTCTTACCATGACTAAACAACATAATGTTAACACATGCATAGAGTATTCGTAATTTGACCACGTGGGAAAATGATGCTACATATAAAGTCTACATAGGTTGTCTTATTAAAACTATTCACATGATATCGTTATCACTAAGACTATGATGATGACGATGACTATAAACTAAAGTTTTTTTAAAAGTATATATCTTAAATGTATATGACTAAAAGATATCTTAGTTATTAAAATTAATATTCAATAACAATAACTAACAATAACTAAGTTTTAGTAAAATTATTCTTAATATGACTAATTGACACCATATGTACAGTCCTAGTAAAAGTACTCTATAATGAAAACACATGCATAATATTAATAAGATTATTCTTACCATGACTAAACAATATAATGTTAACACATGCATAGAGTATTCTTAATTTGACCATATGGGAAAATGATGCTACATATAAAGTCTACATATGTTGTCTTATTAAAACTATTCATATGATATCGTTATCACTAAAACTATGATGATGCCGATGACTATGAATTAAAGTTTTTTTTAAAAGTATATATCTTAGATGTATATGACTAAAAGATATCTTAGTTATTAAAATTAATATTCAATAACAATAACTAAGTTTTAGTAAAACTATTCTTAGTATGACTAATTGACACCATATGTAGAGTCCTAGTAAAAGTACTCTATAATGAAAACACATGCATAATATTAATAAGATTATTTTTACCATGACTAAACAACATAATGTTAACACATGCATAGAGTATCCATAATTTGACCATATGGGAAAATGATGTTACATATAAAGTCTACATACGTTGTCTTATTAAAACTATTCATATGATATCGTTATCACTAAGACTATGATGACGATGATTATGAATTAAAGTTTTTTTAAAAGTATATATCTTAGATGTATATGACTAAAAGATATCTTAGTTATTAAAATTAATATTCAATAACAATAACTAAGTTTTAGTAAAACTATTCTTAGTATGACTAACTGACACCATATGTAGAGTTTTAGTAAAAGTACTCTATAATGATAACACATGCATAATATTAATTACGCAGAAAGGCGTACACCTATTGATAATGGGCAGATTTAATAGGGGTTTGGTGCTTATTAAGTTTTCTATGGACAAGATTAAATATGGCTGGAATATTCTTAGTAGTCACACAAAATGAATGACTGTGATTTCAATCATTAACTTCCTAGCTATTATAAAAACATCCGTTTATGTGTTTACTTTTTTACATTTACCTAATCATATTTAAAAATTACTTTGATAGCTAATTGATTGCCACGTAAGTGACTAACATAAATTAAAATATTAACACCAGATAAATAAAGCTCAACCATTTATTTGTTAATCAATAATAAAATTTAATATATTCTTTTAAGGATTCGTTTCATCTTCACCAACAACTATTTAACTGTTGTGCTAGTAATACTCTACACATGTATAATATTAATAAAACTATTCTGACCATGACTAAACGACATATTGTTAACACATGCAAAGAGTATTCTTGATTTGACCATATGGAAAAATGACGCTACATATAAAGTCTACATAGTTTGTCTTATTAAAAATATTCATGTGATGTCGTTATCACTATGACTATGAACTAAAATTGTTTTAAAAGTATATATCTTAGATTATGACCATGGAATAAAGTTATTTTAAAAATATATAATTTATATAGATTATGACTATGGTATAAAGCTATTTTAAAATTATATAATTTATATAAATTGTATGAAATTTAAATATGGGTGAGATATAAGTTAAGTTGTGCATTGAATATTTAATTTAGTATATTAACATTTGCACTTATGAATTTATTGTACGGGTGACTCTTCTTAACACATGGTGACAGAGGTAAAGCAAACCCATCTACTAAAAATGATGACATATTATTAAACAAAACCAATCTATAGTACGCATGTTCACAAGAGTTATTATAGGTGGTCCTAACACTCGAAGAGTAGGATTTTTCTCGTGCTCTCGAAACATTATTTTCTTCTCTTCTGGGAGCGTTTGTGCTTCAATCCTCTTTCTCTCTTTCTCTTTATTCTCATTTTGGTCTTGTACAACAACTCATGTTGTTTGTTCCAACCATTCTAATTTTTTATCTCTTGACATAGATTTGAAACGGGTCAGATTTGGCTTTTTTTTTGTCTCTGTAAGACTTTCTCCCAATCTAAAGAATTTTTAGTGAAGATATCATCCTCAAAGGTGTCATGTGCATACGATCAGTGAGATATCACTTGACCAATGTGTTGAGAAACTGGACCTTTCAAGTCATGTTTCTTGTACCTGCTAGTGTAGAACCTATACTCTACCTAATTTTGGGCTTCTTGTCTGGATTGAGTAGTATCTTTCACCAAGTGGTAACCTACATAGAATCAATATGGTATGAATGTTATTTTATTTTCTTTCACCAAGTAGGCGTTGAAACTTTGTAGGATGGTCTGGTAAAAAATTTCGCCCAGGACCAACGTGTCTATTACGCGGGATGGCAATAAGTGTGGGGCATGGCTCTGAAAATTATGATATAAGTAATCTTTTATTCTAAATACCAATTCCCTATCCTAGATATAAATTTTCTTGCTTCTTTAGAGAGCCTTGGACAATTCAGTTTGCATATTATGAAATAGACCCTAGCAAAAAATTCATCACAGTTTGCAACATAATATTTTGTATACCTATCTTCCCATAAGACACTGAAATAAACATGGAAATTTAATTATGAGACATGCCAACTTAACCCCATCCCTAGAAATACATTTCTGGTGCAAATTGCATCCAATAGATATGAAGCCATAAAGAAGCAAGGGATTTCTCTTCCTTTTGGTTTCTTTTCTTTTTCAACCCTAATGCTCAATTGTTTAGAGATTATAATTCCCCAAGACACTTCCATATATAGCCATTGTGTATGATAGGGTCATCGAGGGTTCTGAGAACTTGGTAAAATCCTTCTCCCCATACAATCGGCATATCAGGGCCATCAGGAAGATATATGGTTCTTTCATATTTATGTAAAGAATACTAATTATTAATCAATTAGATGTAGTTTTAGGTCATACTCTTCAACCAAAATGTAATTTTAGCTTAAATAATATAAAAAAATGTAGATTTTAACCTTGTACAATATTTACTGCAAACAAATTTTTAGTAAAAGAACAGAAAAGATACAATGGAAAATAAAAACATTACAGAGAGATTTTTCCCTTGGAAACCCAAATCGAGAAAACCAACATATTCTATATTCATTCATGGTGTTACATTGTTTACAATACAATATACATATAAGAGCCAGCGGCATCCAAAACCCTAACCCAATGACTTGGATTAGTTAACAACCCTAATTCCTTAACCAGAAATAGAAAACCATCGACAAAGAAACCATGTGTCGAAAAACCACCTAAATATGTGACACGTTTCTCGAGGAATTTTTTTTTTCTCTGCACGCCCAGCACAACGCAAACAATACTACTCATGCAAAAAATATAACACATACCCAACAAAAAAAACTAATTACATATTATCATTAATAAAAATACAAAACTGAGTTGATATATTTTCAAATAACATCTAACCTTACTCATGTACATGAAACTGAATAATTAACATAATATTACAGAACAAAATTATTGTTTTTAAAATAATTAATATATTTATATGTTTCTATATATACATGTGAGTTTCAAATAAATATTCAATAGATAACTCAACTTAAAGCTCCATACATTTCAATTTCACACTTGATCATATAAAATCCTTCTCTATATATAAAATAATAACTTTGTTGGATTTTCTTAATACTCCATATATTCCAATTCCCCCACACACACATATATATACTTTGTTCCATGTTCTTAGCTATAGTGATAACTATACCATAAACATAGTCTTAGTATGATTAATCTTATTAAGACTATACATATTCTTATTAAGATTAATCTATATACATAGTTTTAATAAGACTATTATTAATATAATTATGCATCTGTTCTCACTATCAATCAGAATAAGATGATGAAACAAAGTTGGTTTGAATTTATTTTTTTTATAGACACCATATACATAGTTTGAATAAAATTATAAACTATGTATATGTGGTGTTGTTATAGTTATGATTATAGGTTCAAATCCAGAGGGAGGTTCAAATCCAGAGGGGGGTAGGGTATGTATACCTTCGTAGACTTTACCAGTCAAATCGCTGGGCGGAGGGGGGTCCCTTGTCCCACAAACAAGGGGGTCTCATACACCAAATTTGGTGTGCTGGCTTGGTCGTGACCTTAAAAATAGATTATTATTATTATTATTATTATTAGTTATGATTAAAATTATAAAAAATAGGTAGTTTGAAAATATATGCTTTATAACATGACATGCATAGTGTTAATAAGAACATATATGTGATGTTCTTATTATTAAGACTAATATTATGGAACAAAGACTAAAAATATGGAACAAATTTATTACGAAAATATATGTTTTATCTAACACTATATATACATATTTAAGGCTATGAAATAAATTTATTTTGAAAATATAGGTATTTTGAAAATATATGTTTTATAATATGACAGACATAGTGTTAACAAGTGTTGCATGATAGTGTAGTCCGTGCCTAAAAGTTAATTTACCTAAAAAATTAAAAGGTAATTTGTTGAGTTAATTAAAAGTAAATTAAAAGTTAATTTACCCGAAAAACCTTAATTGTTGGTACAATTATTTGGTGATACCATCTTGGATACAACTCGTGGAAATCAATGTGAAGAGAGTTGAACCAAGAAGATGGAAGATTGTAGAATCTTACCATGAGTGTATTATGGAGACTTGAATTCTTATAACCTACTAGCTAGATCAGTAAATCGTAGACCAATTTTGAGATCAATGGTTGGTGCACCAACTTATTTAGAATGAGTTAATGCATTGTTTGATACATTAATCATCTATTTGTTTCAAATTTATTTTCCTCCTTTGTTGGATCACATTTTTCTTTTTGTGTTTCTTTGAAATTATATTACAAAATTGAAAGAACATCAAAGTGGCATAGAAAAAGTACACTGGGCCAACAACCCATAGGCCCAGTTTCAAATCATGTCTCATCACTTGGAGGACATCATCATCACTTGTGACACGACGTTCTACAAATTAGTTAAGGTCAATAATATCCATTATCAATGTCTTGGAGATGACATCATTGAATGAATCTATAAGGTGTTTGTATAATGGAGTTGGAGGACATCATTGAATGAATTTATAAGGTGTTTGTACAATGGAGTTGGTTTTCTTAAGTAAAAGTAATTATAAATCCATAAAAACTTGGATATGTGTGTACAATGAAGTTGGTTTTCTCAAGTAAAATTAATTATAACAATTCTTATAAATCCATAGAAACTTGGATACATAAATTATCATGATTGTGTACAAATAGAATAAATTACATTAGTGAATAATTTTTTAAATTAAATTTTTGTCTCCACTTGTCAAACAAATGAAATAACTATTTTTTAAAACTAAATTTGTGTCTCCACTTCTTCTCAAACAAATGAAGTAAAGGTCATTGTTAGAACCTTTTTAAGGCTAACCATTTGTCTTGTATGCATTTCTTTTACATATTTTGAAAATAATCATAAAAAAAATAGATTAGATGATATTATTGAGACCATTCTTTTCTGGTTTAATTATGAGTCTTGTTTGCATAGCTTTATCATCTTTTGAAGATAATCAAACTATTATTTTAACATGGCATGCTTTTGATAAGTTTCACCCCTACCTTTATAAGATGATAAATACACATAAAACTATATATATTAAGCTATTGCACCAAAGGAAATGAAATGCATGTATAAAAATATAGTAGAATAAAATAGATGTGACAAGGTGCACRGGTGGGCGGACTCACAAGTTCACATTTATAGTCGTGCTTATGTATCAAGAGTCCGACCGRCCACTTCCTCAYTTCATGCTTGTGTACAAATAGAATAAATTACATTAGTGARTAATTTTTGAAATTTAATTTTTGTGTCMACTTATCAAACAAATGAAATAACTAATTTTTTAAAACTAAATTTGTGTCTCYACTTCTTCTCAAACAAATGAAGTAAATGTCATTGTTAGAACTTTTTTAAGGCTAACCATTTGTCTTGTATGCATTTCTTTTCCATATTTTGAAAATAATCATCAAAAAAATAGATTAGATGATATTATTGGGACCATTATTTTCTGGTTTAATTATGAGTCTTGTTTGCATAGCTTTATCATCTTTTGAAGATAATCAAACTATTATTTTAACATGGCATGCTTTTGATAAGTTTCACCCCTACCTTTATAAGATGATAAATACACATAAAACTATATATATTAAGCTATTGCACCAAAGGAAATGAAATGCAGGTATGAAAATATAGTAGAATAAAATAGATGTGACAAGGTGAGCAGGTTGGGGGACTCGCGGGTTCACATTTATAGTCATGCTTATGTATCACGAGTTCGACCGACCGCAACATGAGATTTAGTAATTTATAGAATATTATAACATTGTACCAAGATTTATAGTAATTTATATAATGCTATAACACTTTTTACTTAAACAATAATATAAACAATTATTTAAATTTTATTCAATATTATTTTTAATGTTTTTAAATGTAAAATTTGGAATTTTGGAATTTTGATTTTGTTTATGAGAATAAAGGTTTATACCTAGAAATTGATCCTTCTTGACTCTAGAGTTAAAATGGATATATACTTGTATATACTATTTTATATTAATATTAATAAATAAACTATAAAGTAAAATTAATGATATCTATCCTATAATACTAATATTAAATATTGTATTCATTATTAATATGTGATAATGTTTTGTTAAATTTTATTCAATTAATTATTCATATTTATTTTTATTTTTCATTTTTCATGTTCTGCGTGTTTGGTGATATACATCTTTCACCCAACACTTCCGTCATATACATTTTTCACCCAACAATTCCGTCATATACGTATAAAAAATATAGTAGAATAAAATAGATGTCACACAGTGAGCGGGTTGGTGGACTCACGGGTTCACATTTATAGTCATACTTATGTATCACGAGTTCGACCGACCACAACATGAAATTTAACATTTTATAGAATATTATAACATTGTACCAAGATTTATAATAATTTATATAATGCTATAACACTTTTTACTTAAAGAATAGTATAAACACCTCGGATGGAGTGACACATAGCTCTCAAGTGACACTTCCCACATGGCCTAGCCATGCCATAAATAAGGATGGTCGTTTCCCATCCCCTCGACATTAAGAATGGGAGCCAACCATAACTGTCAGCCAACATCCATGGGACTTCTCCCTCACGCGAACGACTAGGCGACCATCGAATTCAATACTAGGGAGGCGATCATGGCAGCCGTCCCGTCGCACCTTCCATTTATTATCCACCTCTTCATTTACCTTCCTCATTTCATTTTTGGTCCGTACTAGGCTCATTGTCTAGAGCTTGGGAGCGGCCATTAGTGCATCCACTGTAATTTTTCCATTAGCTTCATCCTCTCGATGCCTCAAGACTGTGGAAATCTGCGTCACGACCCAGCCTGGTACAACATGACTGCAAGCCAGAAACGACTGAAAAATATCGAGAGGGCGCTCTCAATTACGTGCACCCAGAGAGATAATATTACTCGCAGAGACGAAAATGATAGGATGGACTGGTCACCTCCAACAGTTTTTGTGGAAGAGGTCATCCCAGAGGAGGCCATCCAGCTCCCTCCGGAGGATTTTCTCTTCACGGTGCCAGATAATTGGCATCCTCCCACCAGCTTCCCTGAGGATGAAAATCGGGCAGTTACAACATCTCACCATAGTGCAGGCACCATGGACTCACAAATGGGGGAGTTCCCTATCTGTTACATTGAGGAGGAACTCTTGGAGGAGTGCCTCCAAATGGCCCAGAAAGACATATTCTCGGAGGGTCTCGCTCCTTTCACAGTCTCAGAGCACGAACTTGGGAGAACAGGGATGGGAGAAGAGGGCGGGGCTAAGGAGGAGAGCATGAGAACTATCCACTAGGATGACGCAAAGGATGGAATGTGGGTTGCAGCAAGCGAGGTAGAGGGTGGGTGGACACACATCGAAGGGGGGGGGGCGAGGTCCTTGCACCACCTCCTACTTCGACAACCTCAGACCAGTGGCGTGTCCCTCCGCCCTTCTTCCACCCTGACCAACTCGATTTGGTGTTTGATTTGAGGCACCAGATGGCAGACCAGGCCTACCATGGCACACTCATGAGCCAACGCACTAACATGCTCTATGCGGCTTTCTCCAACGCACCAACAAAGCAAATATGTCCGACATGTGCGAGACTCTATGCCTCACCACCTTGGAACAAAATGCCTAGTGAAGACCCCGACAATAAATACCTCAATGGGTAATAACGTGGCTAGACTTGCCTTCTGGTTTTGGTTAGATGTTCAAGATCTAGTTGGGTGTTATGTCAGTTAAAACTTTTTTGTGTTTAGTTTCTTTCCAGTTTCTATTCTCATGGAGAATTATGAATATTATAGACCACCACTCATCCTTGTTTCGTCCGGGCAGGGCATATGGTGGTCGACCTCTTTTGGACATGTTATCTAGGGCTGCCAACTGTTCCTGTTTCAATTTTTTTGGCGGAACAACGGGAAGCCAATGACAGATGTATATTTTTTTTTATGACATAATATAAATGATCTACTCTCTCTTTTTTACTTTAAAAAAAAACCGACTAGTATAAACAATTATTTAAATTTTATTCAATATTATTTTTAATGTTTTTAAATGTAAATTTGGAATTTGGGAATTTTGGAATTTTGATTTTGTTTATGATATTAAAGGTTTGTACCTAGAAATTGATCCTTCTTGACTATAGAGTTAAAATGGATATATACTTGTATATACTATTTTATATTAATATTAATAAATAAACTATAAAGTAAAATTAATGATATCTATCCTATAATATTAATATTAAATATCGTATTCATTATTAATATGTGATAATGTTTTGTTAAATTTTATTACGAGTCCGACCAACCAACATAGATTTAGTAATTTATAGAATATTATAACATTGTACCAAGATTTATAGTAATTTTTATAATGTTATAACACTTTTTACTTAAAGAATAGTATAAACAATTATTTAAATTTTATTCAATATTATTTTTAATGTTTTTAAATGTAAATTTAGAATTTTGAAATTTTGATTTTGTTTATGATAATAAAGGTCTGTACCTAGAAATTGATCCTTCTTGACTCTAGAGTTAAAACGGATATATACTTGTATATACTATTTTATATTATTATTAATAAATAAACTATAAAGTAAAATTAATGATATCTATTCTATAATATTAATATTAAATATAGTATTCATTATTAATATGTGATAATGTTTTGTTAAATTTTATTCAAATAATTATTCATATTTATTTTTATTTTTATTCATATTTATTTTTATATATTTTTTTTCATTTTTCATGTCCCGCTTGTTCCGTGATATACATATACATTTTGCACCCAACAATTTTGTCATATACTTATAAAAATATAGTAGAATAGAATAGATGTGACACGGTGAGAGGGTTGGGGGACTCTTGGGTTGGCGAACTCGCGGGTTCACATTTATAGTCATGCTTATCTATCAAGAGTTTGACCGACCGGGTTGGGGGACTCTTGGGTTGGCGAATTTGCGGGTTCACATTTATAGTCATGCTTATGTATCAAGAGTCGACGGATGACAACATGAGATTTAGTAATTTATAAAATATTATAACATTGTACCAAGATTTATAGTAATTTATATAATGCTATAACACTTTTTACTTAAAGAATAGTATAAACAATTATTTAAATTTTATTCAATATTATTTTTAATTTTTTTAAATGTAAATTTGGAATTTTGATTTTGTTTATGATAATCAAAGTTTGTACCTAGAAATTGACCCTTCTTGACTCTAGAGTTAAAATGGATATATACTTGTATATACTATTTTATATTAATATTAATAAATAAACTATAAAGTAAAATTAATGATATCTATCCTATAATATTAATATTAAATATCGTATACATTATTAATATGTGATAATGTTTTGTTAAATTTTATTCAAATAATTATTCATATTTATTTTTATTTTTCATTTTTCATGTCCCTCGTGTTCTGTGATATACATATTGCACCCAACATTTCCGTCATATAGATTTTGCACCTAACAATTCCGTCATATACGTATAAAAATATAGTAGAATAAAATAGATGTGACAAGGTGAGTGGGTTGGTGGACTCGCAGGTTCACATTTATAGTCATGTTTATGTATCACGAGTTAGACTGACCACAACATGAGATTTAGTAATTTATAGAATATTATAACATTGTACCAAGATTTATAGTAATTTATATAATTCTATAACACTTTTTATTATATCAATAAAAGGCAAGAGAAACTTTCACAACTATACAAGTTGGATTCTAAGAAGTTCCGGAGCCAAATTCTAAAACGCAATACTAAAGAAAATAATAGAATTCCCTTAAGGACCTGAAATTCCTACCTTAAAAGTATTTACGAGTTCCCTAATTCCATGGACACCATTCGTATTGTCCCTACAAAGGAATAAGTTTTTTCTTTAGATGACATAGAGTTCGCGGTTAAGCAACTCGCAAATGGAAAAGCTAAGGACATTGAAGGCTACCAAGCTGAAATTTTTAAAATTGGAGGGCCAATCCTTATCCCTCACATACACAATCTCTTCAATTTAGCAGTCAAGCAGGGCTTCCCTAAACCCTGGATGAAAAGTCTCATTGTTCCTATTTTTAAAAATGGGGATAGAAACATTCCCTCTAATTATAGGAACATTATGATGAGCCTGATTTTAGCCAAGCTTTATGGAATTATTTTGGAAAAGAAGATTAGCCTTTGGCTAGAAAGTCACGGTAAAAGAGCTAGAGGCCAGGCCGGGTTTATGAGATATCATTCAACTGTGGACCATTTTGTTACCTTTAGGATCATTGCAGAGGAGTTCCGCAATACTAAAACCAATATTTTTTGTTGTTTTGTTGACTTTAGAAAAACTTTTGACATGGTTCCTAGGAAAAACCTTTGAAATAGGTTCGAAGAGATAAAAGTGCCTCTTGAGTTGAGGGATGCTGCAATAAGGATGTATGAGAATGTTAGTGTTAAGTTTAAAAACACTGAGGGTTGGTCGAAATAGATTAATTGCAATATCAGAGTCAAACAAGGTTGTCCCTTGTCCCCTACCCTTTTTGGCATATACATTGACAAGTTAGAAGAAATCTTGGAAAAACCAGGTTGTGTCGGCCCTACTCTCATTGGTATAGTCATCAATCTTCTTCTTTATGCCGATGATATCATTCTTATGGAAAGGAGTCCCCATGATCTTGAAAACCAACTAAGAATCCTCAAGGATTTTTGCTCCAATATGGGTATGACTATTAATACTAATAAGACTAAGGTCACGATTATTAAATCCAATAAGATCCCTTATGATACCTTTGTATATGACAACAAAAACTTGGAGGAAGTGACTTCATACAAATATCTTGGAATTGATATTCACCACAAGCTCAATTGGAATTATAGCATTGAGAAAATCATTATTGGGGGGTGGAAAGATTATTATGGGCTTGAAAACAATTGTAAATCAGTTGATATTTGGAGTTGGGATAAGAATAAACTCTTCTTTGAGACTCTTGTTACACCTGTTATTATTTATGGATGTGAAGTATGGGGCTGTAGTATCTCTCGTGAATCCTGGAGAAAGATAGAGCAAATACAAAAGAATTGTATGACCTATAATCTCAAAATTAAAGGAAATACGCCCTATCCCATCCCCCTGTTAGAAACAAGCCTCTCCCCCATTGAGAGCATGGCTATGACTAGATACCTAATGTATAAGAACAAGTTAAAAAACATGGAAGACAAGAGGCTACCTAAAATTGCTTCAAAATCAAGTCATAACCACCATCGAGTCAAGCGAGGATGGCATAAAAATGCCCGGTCTTGGCTAAGCTATTGGGGAATCATGGAAGAAACCATTTTGTAGAATAAAGATACTATTAAAAAAACGTCAAATCAAAATTTAAGGAGAAAATGTGGTTTGATAAAGAGTTAGAGGAAAAAAGAAAAATAAGGTATTATAAAGATATAATCAACCCTAATCTAGAAGATCAAAATTATCTATCTGTTTTGCCAAGTGTAAAGAAAAAAATAAGCATTGCTAAGATAAGAACAAATTCTCACGAGCTCCATAGTGAAACTGGGCATTGGTCAATTC
>ML816821.1:35982-49794 GCA_009831015.1 Picea engelmannii
TTTCCCCTCTCTGCCACCTATGTTCCCCTTAACCGCGCAACGGGGTCGTTTCTCATTGGTTTTTTGCTAACCCTGTAGGGATTCGTCCCTATTGGCTGATCGCTAGCCCTGTCGGGGTTCGGCGGTTACAGAGTCGAACGATTAGACATTACTGTAGCGTCGAGGTGTGAAATACAAATAGGCACTGCATTCAAATTGAATTGTGATCATGACCCGTGATCACATGGGAATGGAGAGAGACAAAAAGAGCTAGCTTACGCTGGGCCTCCATGGATATTTAAGGGTTCTGATTCGGTAGAAGACCAGAAAAAAATCCGATTTAGGTAGTGGGTACGTGACAAAGTGGCATCAGAGCATCGTTACAACACTTAGCCTGATTGGGCTCATCTACGAGCTGTGTTAGAAGATATTGTTATCTGCGTTTTCTCTTTAAAGAGAAGTATTGCAGAATTAGACTGTAATCTGGAAATTTCTATAACCCTCTATTAAGAAGGTAACTACTCTCATAGGAGTAGGGATTCACTGATCATTATTACTGATAAGATCTAAGTGCCAATAACAAAGGTGGAATAAATTGTGTGATGAAGCTGCATGAGCCGGACAAGGGACATGAACTGAGTTGTTCTACTTTAATGTAACGATGGCTACCTACTAAAGCAGGTAGAGTGTCTTGCGATTAAGATGGCTGGTTAGGTAAGGATTAATACCTAAAGGAATAACCCCTTCATGATTTGGGAAATTTGGTAAGGACTGGTAGGATCCTTAGAAAGTTATGACCACTATATTATTAAGAGACTAAACCCTGAGCATATAATTCCCCATGATTGAGAGGACTAGCGAAAATATGTAAGGTCAGTTTTACCTAACCTGTAATGGTTAGAATCGACAGTGAGGATAACCTGTTTGAGGAGTCCTTTGAAACTATTGCTAATTCCAAAGAGAGACCCTTGTTGGTCATTTCCATAAAGAGAGGGTAACACCCGTATGAGTTGGGACTATGAGATTAGTACTGTAAGTAACTTAAAAATCTCAAAAGATGTAGTAGGAGAAATCCTTCAGGGAAGAATTTTGAAGATTGGATGGGATCTAGAGTCAAGATCCATTCAGAAAGAACTGAAACGTTTCAGGTTGTTCGATCTCAGGAAATAGCACACTGGTTAGTTGCAAGGACATACCGGAACTTTGCAACACAAAAAGTCTTGGGAGAAGCAAGGAGAAACTCATGAAAAGATCATAGTCGTTGATCAAGGAGAGAATTGGACCATTGATCGTCCAGAGAAAATTTCGCAATTCTGGAAATCGAAGGATTCGAGGTTCTCCATAATAGAAGTCCTGAAGTCGTGAAATGCGAAATCGTGACATAATCACAACCGTCGGTTGGAGAGCCGTTGGTGACCGTTAGACCTAATTAATCAGTGGCGAAGAAAAGGCTGATAACCTCTCATCACTCATAAGATCAGGAGGAATAATATCCGTTATATTGGAATCAATGAGAGATGTTGATCTAGAGCTTCGAGGTTTCATCTATGGGGAAAATGGAAGCGTAGACTTCCCAAAGTCATGCCAGGAAAATCACCGAGTTAATCAGGATCGATGATTGTCGAAGAGATTTGGACCATGGGATCTAGAATTGTCGGCCGGCATAGAATAGAAGTTTGGAAAACGGTGGAGCATTGTCCACGGATTCGTCGAAATACGGGGTTCTGACGCGTGTCTGAGAATTGACCTCAGATTCTGAGCGAAGGGTCATGTAGATGAAAGATTCAAGAAAACCTTAGCCTTGGTATTTTGGGTTTTTGGATTTCGGGAGTCAAGGAAAACAAGATTCCTCACAACAGGAATTCTGAAATCGCAAAACGTGAAGCACCCTTTAAATTTGGATCGTGGTCACCACCGGTGGTTGCGTGAGGAGAGGGTGTAAGCCAATATGATGAATAGTTCATGAGTTTAATGCACCGAGGAGCTTCCTATTAAGAATCCTGATACTCATACCAGTGAGGTATGAATGATATATAGAGCGTGCAAGTAATGCACATGTATGATGTAAGAGTATAAATATACTAAAGGCCCAACAGTATGGCCCTAATGAGTGAAACGTGATGCAAGACTTACACTTGCCAAAATTAAATGAATACCATGGATGCATGGTTGACTCCATTCTAAAGAGTCGTGAAGGATCTGTCTTGAAGGGTAGCTTAAAGGGAATGTACTCCATACCCACAGGAAAATCTAGTACAATAAAAGGAAAGAGTAAACGAGCAAGGATTCCCTGTTGTCATGATAAGAGGAAAATGTTTATGCCTTTGCAGATCACATGAGAAGGCTGGTGACCAATCCTGAGATGACTTATTTAAAAAAAAAAAAATGTATGTAGGCTATGAAGTATACCTACGACAGCTACATGCAGGCTTAGGATTGTGGAAGTGGTTAAGAACATCATACATGTAAATTAACAAAGATGCATGTTTATATTCCTTAAGGGGAATATTTGGTAGACCACAAAAAGGCAAAATCAAGGTTGAGGCCATCACAGTGGTGATGGATCTACAACGAGGAAGTTGCATGCTGGAGGAGTTCCCGATGGAGGAACTGTATAAGGTCTCTGTCAGAGGAACAGAGTCACAACCATGATAATTGTTGAAGGGTTGGACAATGGGCTGCAAGGCCTACCCATATATAAGAATCACGGATTACATTTTTGGAAGAATCATGTAAGTAATATAAGACTAATAAATGAATATTGTCCATTCTGATAACCTAATGGAAGTGTGTAGGATGCACACGTTCCTGATTCATTATGAGAAGATAGTTTCTATTAAAGCTTGTTGCAGTTTCCTAAGAGTTAAGACGAGCCTAACCCAGGGATACTCAGAAAAGAGCAGTCGTGGAAACTAGTATGGTTGGTAAGAGGCCAGTAAACCCCTGGGTATGATTGAATGGATAAATGGGGATGTTTATCTAATAAATCTTGGTGAAAGTTGTGATGAAGGAAGGGCAGTGAGATCCTAGAGATAACCTGACTGGGCTGAAAATTCCCAGGCGATGAAGAAAGAATTGGAAGAAGGGGAGAGCCCTCAATTCCTTCCTTGACTGTGCATCACGCTTCTATGGGATGAGGAAGCCAGTACATTGATGAACGAAAATGATTTGACACCATAGTAATGATGGTTGTAATGTTATGAAAACAATTGAGAACCCTTATGTTACACTCATGAAAAACATTAAAGATAATGCGATGAAGTGCATACAGATATGCTAGACATGCCTGGAAATGTTTTTTTTTATTAATTAAATGCTATGATATTTGCATTATAATTTCATGATGATTAATATGCCTATGGTGTATGTCATGTGTAGAAAAGAATAATATTGGAACTGTTGAGGAAGACAGTTGCCAATAATGAACGACCTCAAGCAGAGGGTGACCATGGAAAGGCTGCGGTCGAAAGGTTGTTGACGGGACTGTGGAAATCCCGCTAAAGTACTACTGATAAGTTAGAGGACAGAGAAAGGGTGCAAGTAGCCAAGAACAAGTATAAAGGTATTCATGCCTGTGTGGCATAGGGTATGAAGGGATTTGGTAAGAACCCCTTACGAAATATTTATTATTGCATGTTATACCTGGAAAAAAAAAATTGAAAGGGCAGTTGTATGCCTTGGATACCTGAGTAGGGTATGATTCAGGGAGGATGACCTGAATAATGGAGGCACGAACCTCTGGTACTAAAAGAACGATTGTAACCTTCGGATAAATTCATGAACTGATATGTCATGAACACATGGACCAGTCAATGAACGATTGGAAACGAAAGTGCTCATAGATAGAACGTTGCTTGGAATTACTTCCACGAAATGCATGTTTGCATAAAAGACAAACAATGGATTCCTCATTGAGGAAGGAGGACCTTCCAACATTTTTTACTCACAAGGTATAGGTGTTAGAAAAAAAAAACAAATGTGGGTGGCCATGAGTGTTGGCACCCTGAATGTTAATGAAGGCATAATGTGTGGGAGCATTCATGCGAAACTTTTAAGTTTAATATGTACTAATTTGGGGTCGTGATCGGCCTATAGCAGGGAGCATGGATCATTTTTTAAGAATGAATGAAAAACGACTAAAACCATATGAGGAAAGGATAGGTTAAATCCCAACCACCCCATGACCCAGAACCGGTCCTAAAGTGTGATGAACTTGAAATCAATGCAAGAATGCATGGGGTATGAATGTGGCCATGGATAGTGGCACATTTGTTAAAACCCTTTGAAATGTTGAATTACGTTTGAACATATATATATATATATATATATATATATATATACATAGAGAATCTAACCATTTTGCTTGGCTGATTGAGGAATGAATTGCAGGAAGCAGAGGGTCATGTATATGGCAGTAAGGTAAGCCCATAGGAAAGACCGATTGCCTGCTGGGCCAAACTGTAAGGAATGGTATTTCCTTTTGAGGAAGTAATTTAATCATTAAGTATGCACAATTCTGAGATTTTTATGGTGATGTATTAAAGGTGCAATAAAATATATATGCATGGAAAAGATAACAAGTTGTTTGGCCGAATGAAGTTGAAAGTGCAGGAAGCAAAAGGGGTCTTGGATATGGTAGCATTGTAAGCCCATAATAAAGTCCAATTGCCTGCTAAGCCAAACCATTATGGGAAGGAAAGTCCCATAATTATGAATTTGGTTCCTGTGTGGAACAAATATGAAAACAAATCGTGAGAATGGAAAAATCTGTGGGTGAGAGGTTTGTAAATAAAATTTTGAAAGTTAGAATTGATAATGATGTCTCATGAATTTTGTATACATGTGATACAGGTGAGAAGAAAAGACATGTTCAGAAAGGAACAATTGAAGGTTGTCAAAACTGAAGGTGATGAACATGACTACTACTGAGCCATGAAAACCATATGATGAGTCATGATCGCCTGAAATAAATTTGTGTTGAGGTAACACCAGCCGGAGGGACGGCTCGGCAGAGTAAGTACGAGGGACGCCTCAACTGTAAGACTCGATAGAGTCTCTAAAATTCTTCCTGTGTGATAAAACCTTGGCAGGGAAATATGGATCACCTGAGGGACTGTATAACAGTGAAGGCGATGCCTGAGCCTGGGCCTGGAGGGTGAGTGATTGCAAGGAAGAGGAGACCTTAATAATTTTTGAAAACTATTGGAATTATGCATCCAACAGGTACGTCAAGGAGGACGATGATCATGGATAACAAAATTACCATTTGGATACAGATCCATGAACTGCAAAGATAAGTATTGTGCTAAGAATATGAAATTTTCTTTTTCTTTTGAAATTTGAACATCAGTAAGATGTTTTTGCACAAAATTGTGAATTAATGTGCTTGTTGTCCAGGAATTATTGAAGGAAGATGGTGAAGATCAAGAATTATGAAGTGGCCAAATAAGAAAGGCACGACATGTGTTTTGAGAAAGAACGGTGAGGACGGTGTTCCTTTAAGGGGGAGGGAATTGTAACACCATGTTTCCCCCAAATTTGTAATTAATCCTAATATAGGAATTACCATGCTAAAGCATGATGAAAATGTGAATGTATGATGTGAATGGACCTTATGAAGAAGCTCGATGAATGTAATAACATTATGAATTTATATTGCAGGACTGCTGAGAGGGGATGTGTAGAAAATAGACCACGATGGCGGTGGAAGGAACCTGGAAAGGTGGCATTAACTTCCACCGAGGATTAATACCATATTTGGACTCCACTGGCCCAGAGAACCAAAAGCAGCTCGCTGGCCCCGAATTAAATGCCTCGTAGACTGGTAGGTAGATGGCTCCTCAGGACTTAATGAGGGATGGGGAGGTGAACCGCCCATCCGTAGAGCCATCATGACTGGCCAGTGCGAGGGTAATCGCGCCACACGCAACGTAAGAGGATAAGGCGTAGGGTAGAGGTGATTGGGTGGAAGACACGAGGGGAGAACTCTGGCATTATGCAGAGTGAGTGAGGGACGCAGTCTCACAACATCGTAGTCTCAGCTCGGGGGTGGCTAGTGGTAAATCCGCTGGGAGTCACTATGCCTATGGTTGGGTGGAAACGATCACCCCTCTCAGCAGTTGCATAACCCCCTGGTGTTATTTTTGATAAGTGTTTTGCCTCTGGCATCTTGAAATATATATATATATATATATATATATGTATTCTGATAATTATGCTCATAAGTTGTGAAACTGTGAATGATTTCATTATAAGAATGTCTGTATGGTATTTTGATCAGTACTAGTAGTTGTATATTTGTATGGAAGGACTATGTATGGCTTATGTCCTCATGAATTGTTATTTACATGCATACTGATCTAACTTAGACTTCACGTCTCATTCTCGAGAGGACGAACTCATTACCTACCTCAGGTAGTATCCTGAGTGAATCTCCCCATCGAGATACCCTCCTTGAAAAGCCCATCAAGAACCTAGAAGGAGGACATGAGGGCGCAAGGCCCTAAGAAATCCCTGATAGTAATGAATCGATGGACGATATTTCATCAAGAAATCTGTGGTCACTCATGACCGTTAGATTTGGTAAGAGGAAGCTGGAAAGATAAGTGCCTTAATCCTGATAGGTATTAATCGACGGATGAGGATCCATAGGGAAATTTACGGTCACACGCGACCATTAGATTAGTAGGAGAAGGTAGGGCGTTAAATGCCTTACCACTTTGTTTTCTTGTATCTTCGTGGGTAGCGAAGAGTTTAGGATCGTGGATCTCCAAAGTCCATGAGAATATCTGGGTCATGGATCTTTCCACGTTTAGGAAGTCATGGGAGAGCCCACAAGTTAGGAATCTGTCTGAGCCGTCAGATTTTGGTTGAAAAACCCGACAGCCATTGGATCTGTCAGAAGATACCCGGGGGTTAACACCCCAAGGGATCAGGACTTTCCTGGGTGGAAATCCTGGAGCAGTTATGAGTCATCCAATTGACGGAGGCCACGTGTCGTGAGATCTCCCATTTAGGGAAATTGGGAATCACGATATCGAGAGTCCTGGCGACAAGGGATCGAGACTTTCCTGGGTGGAAATCCCGGAGCAGTTGTGAGCCATCCGATTGACGGAGGCCACGCGTCGCGAGATCTCCCATTTCAGGAAATCAAGAATTGCAAGATCGGGAGTCCTGGCGACAAGGGATCGGGACTTTCCTGGGTGGAAATCCTGGAGTAGTTGTGGACCGTCCGATTAAAGGAGGTAATGTGTCGAGAGATTACCCGTTTCGGGAAATCGGGGATCAAGGATTCGGGAATTCTGTTGACAAAAACCCAGGCTCTTGCCTTGACAAATCCCGACCCATATTGATGAGACGATAGCATGTGGCTAAGTCCTGATGGATGGACGAGATCCCTTCGGGAGATCTCAGGGGTTGTAACGACCGTCAGATGCGAGGAAAAGATGCCAATTTTACGCTGGAGCGCAAATGCGCATTAGGGTAAGTAGCAAGAATATCTAGATGGCCAGAGTCCACCCACCCAGATCTATGGCTGAGGATGCATTATGGAGCCCCCTTTCCATTCTGTGTTTTATGGGGGAGGGGTTCGGAATTGGACGTGCAACTCTCGAACAGTCGAGATTATTTCCCCTTGATCAACGGTGCTCAATTGGATTCCAGACCCCCCTTGCCATTCTGCCTTTAAGGGAGGGGGGGTCTGGAATAGTGTGGCGTGTGAAGTGGGGCCCCTCCTATCATGTTGACCACCGTGTCGCATTTCCCCTCTCTTCCACCCGTGTTCCCCTTAACACCGCAACGGGGTCGTTTCTCATTGGTTGTTTGCTAACCCTGTACGGATTCGTCCCTATTGGCCGGTCGCTAGCTCTATCGGGGTTCGGCGATTGCAGAGTCGAACGATTAGACATTATTGTAGCGTCCAAGAGCGAAAAATAAATAGGCATTGCGTTCAAATTGAACTGTGATCATGACCCGCGATCACATGGGAACGGAGAGAGACAGAAAGAGCCAGCTTACGCTGGGCCTCCATGGATATTTAGGGGTTCTGATTCAGCAGAACACCAGAAAAAAATCCGATTTAGGTAGTGGGTATGTGACATGGCCCTAAAAACTATGACCCGTGGAACTATGACCTATGCAACTGTGAACCCAAGAACTATGACCCATGGAACTATTACCCTTGTAACTATGCCCCTTGGAAATTTGAACACTGGAACTATAACTTGTGGAACTATGACATATGGAACTACTCCCTCTGGAACTTTGACATTTGGAACTATGACCTCTTGAATGACCTCTAGAACTATGACCTATGGAACTATGACCTCGGGAACTATGACCTATGGAACTATGATCTATGGAACTGTGACCCCAAAAACTATGACCTCTCGAACTACACCCTTTGGAACTTTGAACTCTTGAACTATGACTTGTGGAATGACCTATGGAAATATGACCATTGAAACTGTGACCCCGGGAACTATGAGATGTGGAACTATGACCTATACAACTGTGACCCCAGGAACTATGACCTATACATTTGTGACCCCAGGAACTATGACCCGTGGAACTATGACCTCTTGAACTACACCCTTTCTAACTTTGAACTATGGAACTATGACCTCTGGAACTACGCCCTCTAGAAATTTATGACCTGTGGAATGAACCCTAGAACTATGAGCTTTGGAACTGTCACCCCAGGAATTTTGACCTATGGAACGCTGACCCCAATAAGGATGACCCATGGAACTATGACCTCTAGAACTACTCCCTTTAGAACTTTGAACTTTGGAACTATGACCTGTGGAAGTACACCCTTTGGAACTTTGACCTCTGGAAATTTTACCTCTCGAACTATGACCTATGGAACTATGACCCTGGGAAATATTACCTATGGAACTATGATCTCTAGAACTGTGACCTAAGGAAGTATGACCTGTGGAACGATTCCCTCTAGAACTACACCCTTTGAAACTTTGAACCATGGAATTATGGCATGTGGAACTATGACCTATGCAACTATGCCCTCTAAAACGTTTACCTCTAGAAATATGACCCGTGGAATGACCTGTGGAATGACCTATGGAATTATGAACTCTTTAACTGTGACGTGAGGAAATATGACCTTTGGAACTATTACCTCTAGAACATTGACCAGAGAACCCATGGAACTATGACCTTTGGAACTACTCCCTTAGAACTTTGAACTAATGAACTATGACCTATGGAAGTATTCCCTATGGAACTATGACATGTGGAATGACCTATGGAATTATGACCTCTGGAATTTTGACCCCAAGAACTGTGACATGCGGACCTATGACATTTGGAACTATCACATGTGGAACTATGACCCTAGGAACTATGAATTCTAGAACTAGTCCCTCTGGAATTATGACCTATGGAATGACCTCTAGAACTATTATGAACTCTACAACTCTTACCCCTGAACTATGACCTCTGCATCTATGACCCCTGAACTATGACCTCTGCAACTATGACCCTAGGAATTATGACCTATGGAACCATGATTGGTGGAACTATGACCTATGGAACTATTCCCTATGGAACTTTGACCTCTTAAACTATGACCTATGGAGTGACCTATGGAACTCTGACCCCGAGAAATATTACCCATGGAATTGACCTATGGAACTATGTCCTATGGAACTTTGAACTATGGAACTGTGACCTATGAATGGTCGGTGAAATGACTTCAGACAATATGACCTTGGGAAATTATTATGTTCGCATTTGTTCGATTCATTTGTAGCATCGTAACCAGAAAACACAACATACATTTTACATGTGTTCCTTTAAATTTCCTGTGTTGACTAGTGATATTGATAATTGTTTCGATATCATCTTTCCTTTTCTCATTAGGTAGAATTTGGGGGTTTTGGCTATCACCCTCTTCTTTTCTAAACGAGAATGTATTAGCAAATGATATAATGTACCTGACTAATGTCATGTGTTTCATAAATAATTGTTTAGGGTAGAAACCCTTGATTTCATTTGCTTTCTTTAGATTGAAATGGTCAAACTGGTCTCAGATTTTATTGATATGTGTAATGTTTTTCACCATTATCTCCCCAATTTTCCATGGTAGTGGAATGAAATGTCTTTTCGTACTTTCATTAAACAAATGGGCCCAAAATTTATATTGCATGCATACTTCATTAACAAATAACAAAAAGAACAACATCATAACTAGAAAACAACCATCCATTTTACACGTGTGACGATCCACAATTCCTATTATTAAAAGTTAAACTCATTTTAAAAGTATGCCACAACATTCACAGTGTTAAGGTGACTTTATCCCTCCCAAAACCTTGGGATTACAAACAAAAGAATTGATGCTAATGACTAGAACATCTAAAACACTTTACAATGGAAATAAATGTATATTTATAGTTTTACAAAGCTAGTAAAGAAATATTCTAGAAGTGTTAAATTAGACATACTAGCTGCCAACCATTATATTCTTTTCCACAAACATTGTTGTCACAAGTGCATTCTAGATATATGTGCTACCTTTCTTAGCTTCACACTACATACTACATATCATGTGCATCCATTATGTTGTTCAACCCATTCCAAAACTATGGAACTTGTGTTCCTGGAAAAAAAACTTCAAAAGTGGGCATTGACACATTCCAATTGCATGATATTTACACACTACAAATTCAAAACCATTATTCAAACTCATGCCATCTACCATGATTTTTCTTTCCATTTCTAATACTAAGCTTTTGGCATTTACATGGCCAAACTTTGATGCCACAATCTAAACCTATTTTCTACATTACATAATGCAACCTATGCATTTTTCTTGTCTATAAATGGATTTTCTTTCATGTTGAATGACATTGAACCATTAGTGTATACATTTGTTGTCCCAAACAATTTAGGAAATTAGTGTTTACTGGCCTTCTCATTTTACCAATTTTTAGTCCATATTTGATAGCTTCACATTATAAATTGGTGTGCAAAATTGGTAGAGAGTGAAGCCAGAGGTTGATAGAGGTGCACCTAGTAGGGGTTGGTAGAGGTAACACATGTAAAGAGGATAGTGTGTTTTCTAGTTACGATAATGTGAACAAATTGAAGAAATGTAAACATAATAATTTCCCAAGGTCATATAGTATGAAGTCATTCCACCGGTCATTCTGCAGCTCATAGTTCTAGCGTTCAAATTTCCAAAGGGAATAGTTCTAGAGGTCAGTTCCATGAGTCATAGTTTATGTGGTCACAATTCCAGAGGTCAAAGTTACATAGGGCATAGTTTCATAGGTCATAGTTCCACAAGTCATAGTTCCTGGGGTCACAGTTGTAGAGTTCACAGTTCCATAGGTCATATTTCCTCAAGTCACAGTTCTAGAGTTCATAGTCATAGAGTTCATTCCACAAGTCATAGTTCTAAAGGGCATAGTTCCACAAGTCATAGTTCCAGAGGTCATAGTTTCAGAGGTGATAGTTCCAAAGGTCATAGGTCCATAGGTCACAGTTTTTGGGGTCACAATTCTAGAGGTCATAGTTCCAGAGGTCATTCCATAGGTAATAGTTCCAAAGGTCATATTTCTACAGGTCACAATTCCTAGGGTCACAATTCTAGAGGTCATAGTTCCAGAGGGCATAGTTCATGGGGTCATAGTTCCATAGGTCATAAGTCCAAAGGTCATTCCATAGGTCATAGTTATAGAGGTCAAAGTTCCATAGGGAGTAGTTCCATAGGTCATAGTTCCATAGGTCATAGTTCCATAGTTCAAAGTTGAGGGCATAGTTCCAGAGGGAATAGTTCCATGGGTCATAGTTCCACGGGTCATACTTCCTAGGGTCATATTTACATAGGTAGTAGTTCTAGGGGTCATTCCATAGGTCATCAAGTTCTAGAGGGCGTAGTTATAGAGATCATAGTTCCACATGTCATAGGTCCAGAGTTCAAAGTTCCAAATGGCGTAGTTCCAGAGGTCATAGTTCCAGGGTTCATAGTTCTCGGGGTCACCGTTCCAGAGGTCATATTTCCACAGGTCATAGTTCCTTGGGTCATAGTTTCAGAGTTCATAGTTCTAGATTTCATAGTTCCAAAGTTCAAAGTTCTAAAGGCCATAGTTCTAGAGGTCATAGTTCTATGGGTGATGGTTCTTGGGTTCATAGTTCCTAAGGTCAAAGTTCTTGAGTTCATAGTTCCTGGGGTCATAGTTCCATAGGTCATAGTTCCATAGGTCATTCTACAGTTTGTAGGTCCAGAGGTCAAAGTCCCAGAGGGCATAGTGCGAGTTGTGATAGTTCCACAGGTCATAGCTCTAGAGTTCAAAGTTCAAAGGGGCATAGTTCAAAAGGTAATAGATCCATGGGTCATAGTTCCTAGGGTCACAGTTTCATAGGTCATTGTTCCATGGGTCATAGTTCCATAGGTCATAGTTCTAGAGATCATTCCACAGGTCATAGTTCCAAAGGTCAAAGTTCCAGACCACGTAGTTCCATATTTCATAGTTCCAGAGTTCAAATTCCCAATGGATGTAGTTCCATAGGTCATAGTTTCACAGGTCATAGTTCCCGGGGTCACAGTTCCATAGGTCATAGTTCCTTCGAATGGAAGTTTCTCAAGAAATATTTTTGAGCAAGTAACAAAATACCCTGGATACCCCTTAAGTTTTATGTGTCATAATTCTAGGCTAAGCATACTCGTTAAACTATAGATATCATAGGAATGGGTGAAAAAATGGTCAAAATTGTTTTCTAGATGGGGTTGTTAGTCATCCCATGGAATGTCCACCAATCCTTGTAGGGTATCCAAAAATCAAGAAAGACATCCTAGGATGTCCTGAACATGCCTAGGGAATTATCGCCCTCATTTAGGTGTACTTGAGACCGATATGTCCCCATTTGGGGTGCCTACCTTTGTGGGAGGGAAATCCATGGTGCATAGGGAAATAACAATTCTCTTATTCAATAGACTAGGCAATACATGAAAAAATCAGCATGAAAAGGAGAAGTCAAATTTATAGAACTTTGACATTAGCTTTTTATTATCACGATAGTTATTGATACTCATATCTAGAAGAATCAATATTTTTCTAGTTCTTTGGCTTCTTTGTTCTCGTAAGATTCTGCAAATAAAGACCATATCAAAGAGTAAAGGAGATATCAGGCACATTTCACAAAATGAGAAAAAAACCATAGCACAAGAAGATAAACTACAAATGATGTTTTATGACCCATCCCTACAGAAACAACTACCAACTACAAATAGCCACACCTGACACCTCTCCTACACTAACACACAAATTAGCCATTTAATAACCATGCTAGAAGAATATCAAAACATTTATGAAAGAATCATCATAGCCTTTAGCCATGTATATATCTTCCTTGTAATTTCAAACTTAAATCTTTGAAAGTAAAAGTGTTAGAGTTGAACAAATAACCTTGATATTGGCTTTGAAAGCACTGCAAAATGTAGTTCGCATTAAAGGAAGAAAATCTTCCAATGGTGTAGCCAAAACATTCACCTTCCATGGCCATCTTCAATAGAATTTCAACACCATGTAATATGTTGTTGTCTAGGCACAATCATAGTCTCCTATCTTTCAAAGGTAATCCAAATTCAAGGAAAAGACAACCACAAATCATCATTGCATAAACTGCATGTGTTTGAACCACTTAGAGTATAATCAATTCCCATCATATTACTTTAACAAGACCGCCACCTATTCACTAAATTAATCCAACAAAGTATGTTGACTAAGAGAGAGGAACCTTATTGTGGAGATACACTTAACACCCTTGGATGAGAAGATCGTGAATTCTAGTGGTCTGAAGCTTACA
>ML816821.1:51544-71877 GCA_009831015.1 Picea engelmannii
AAAATATATATTATTTTAAATATGTTTTAAAATCACAATTTAAAACATCTAGTATAATTTTTTGGAGTTAAAAATTCCTAGTGAATTAAATTTCCAAAGTAATTTTATATTACACACAAGTGAGTTTTCCCAAAATGGAAAAACATGTATATCTTTAATGATAGAATGGGATATATAATAAAAACAACTTAAGACTATGAGTATCCAACATTGGAGGCGCAATGGAATTTAACAGAAAATAAAATCTGAAGATTTCATGCTATCATGTAATAGGTTGTTTATAAGCTCAAATATGTACAGGAAAGGGGAGAGTTCATTACATCTACGAATGTAAAGACTCTAGAAGAAACATAAAGACAGAACAAAGATGAAAACCAAGAGTTACGGATCTAAACTTCTCATTGCCTTTTTTTTCTTGTGGAAAGACAATTAAATACACAAAATTTACTAATAAAAGAATTCAACTCTTCTAGAGATTTCTTCAACTAACTATAACTAACTGGAACTCTTCTATGACTCTCTAAACTTAAAACTCTCCAAAAAAACTAATGGGATTAATTACCATATTCCAACACTCCCCCTTAATTACGACCGCTAACAATTCTAACACTAACCATGAATGTTTGTTAGTCTAAGAGTCAGCTAGGATTACACTCTTTTGTGATCAACTTAAATTACATCATCACATGTGTTTCTACACAATGGGATTCAATTTCTTCATAGAATCAATTTCTTCAACAATGTTCTTTTGCTTCACTAGGATATTCCAAAAGCTTTTACTTCTTCTATTACAACAAAAACTTCTTCAATAACTGGAATGTTGATGACGTTGATTGACGTTTCTCCCCCTCTCACTATTTTCCATCTCAAAATATTAGACTTGGTTACTATTGCAACTTGAGAAGTGTGCTCTCATACACACATTTAGAGATAATGTTATTGCATCATTTTTCTTGTTTCATCTACAAAAAATTTAAAGACATAGGTAGACTTAGATACAATTTAAACACACAAGCAATAGGTGATACAAATTGTAACACCAATATAATGATGGGAGAAGATAAATTCTAATGGATACAACCTTAATCATCCCATGGGTTTTCCATGGATTACCCTCAACCAATTTACCATATCCATGGTTTTTCATTACCTTATCATCAATGGTTTTCATTAGTGTACCCTTAACCATTAAAAGACTGAAGTGGTTTTGAATGACCACTAGCCATCACACCAAATTCTTCTACCCGACGAAAAACTTCACTTCCAATTGGTTTTCACTAATCTCACAAACATCATGATGGTAAAATTGATCTACAATGCACACATTCACTTGGGTTGTCTTTACTTTGAGCTTTTATTGCTTCTTCTTCTGTACCGACAACACTGCTCGAACATTTTGCTTCTCCAAAAAACAATATTTCTTATGTACCAACAATATTTCTCAAACATTGATGTCCATATAAAAAGAAATCAATCTACCGAGATACATGGGTGCCAATTGTTGTACTTGCTAGTTATATAGGTATCATTTTTCACATACATGGTTCATCAACACATTAGACTCCTTTAGTCATAACTTGGTCCCAATCACATCACACTCTGAGATTACTCTATCTCACATTCACATTCCCCCCCTTAATCGAAGATCCAACTTCTTTGACTCCCCATCAAGATTAGATATGAGTACACATGCCACCCTCATACCTACCTAGTGGTCAATTCCACGGATTGATGACATATCCACTCTTATACATAAGAGGGATACATGCTACATTATTACATGTGCTACAACACTAATACACTAATAAACACATGGGACCACAAGGTACAACAAGTGTTCTTTACTTAATTACCAAATTATACGCCCATTCACTTTCTCTTAATTAAAAAGATAAAATAATCATTTAACTTTAGTTACACTTCAACTAAGATATATGCAAAATACCATTCACGAATCACTCTTTTAAAATATTCCAATAATAAGGAATCTCACAAAACTCCCTTTAAAAATTAAATTAATGAATTTTTAATTAAATTAATGAAAAGTCATACAAGCTTACTTTTAATTAAAATAACCTTGGGTGCTTCGATGTTCTTTAAAACTTTGAATGTTCTTTAAAACTTTCACTCCGGACATGGGAATAGGCTCCACGACTTGGGATGACACCATTGGTAGCTTATCCTTGGTTGCTTATCACTTTTCAACATAAACCACATAAACCCCACACAAAACTTGAAACCTCAAACCATGGCTGAAATATGTGTGCTAGTCTCATTGAGGAGTGACTAGGGTTTAGAGAGCAGTGACTAGGGTTTAGAGAGCAATGCTTATTTGAGGGAACGACTCCTTCAATGAACAACACGACAACACTCTTGGCCCACAATGAATCAAAAGGGATTTCTTGGACTCTACGGAAACCCTCACGATTACAATTCTTCGGCTTTGATATACCTAGATTCATGGTTCGATCTCGGGTTCTCTATTTTGTCAAACCCCTTTCTCGAACTTTCACGGTCCCTCCTGGGCGGAACTGTACCATAATTGTCTCTACTTTTTCTAGTGAATCTACTAACGGAGGATCGGCCTCTATATGAGAAAAAAATGATGGTTGGCGACACCTTTGGCTGCACACAACAAATACTAAACACAACATGGTAGAATATGGCTCAGAGATCTCCTCTCACATAGCTCCATCACATAAGTGATTCTTCTCTCAAGATCCTGGGCGCTCCAGTGAGAGAGTTAGCCCAGTCTTGCACTCTGATACCACTTTGTACAAGAAAGGGGAGATTTCCTTACAACTATGGTTATAAAGACTCTAGAAGAAACACAGACAGAACAAAGACGAAACACAAAGACTTGCGACTCTAAACTTCTTATTTCCCTTAGAGAGATTAAAGCGATAGTTAAATACACAAAATTTACTACTAATAGAATTCAGCTCTTCTAGAGGGTTCTTCAACTAACTACAATTAATTGGAACTCTTCTACCACTCTCTAAATTAGAACTCACAAAAAATAACTAATAAAAGTAATTACCATATTCCAACAAATTATAGCTACTTTAATTTATCATATAAAATAATCTGTAATTGTATGAAAGAATTATGAATCATAATTTACAGTTGAAAATTAGAAGTGGTATAATGTAGCTGATTTATCTAAAAATATATATTGGACTTGAAAGAACTCTAATTTTTTACATTTGGATATTAAGAAAATTTCTCACCGTTTAAAAAATATAAAAATTTGTAATCTATTTTTACTGTTAAAAAAATTATATTAAAATTTGTAATCTCCCAAACTCTTCATAATCAGAGAGGAATAATTTCCATTATATTAAAATAATGTAGCTTAAAATAAAAGAAAGAAATCCTTCTTAGAGTCTTCTTAATATCCATACGTCAGCGTAGAGTAGTTCAAATCAGAAAATGAAATCATGAAATCAACCACATTCGAAATACTTTCCATAACTTTCGAAACTTTTTCGAGACCTTTCAAAGAGATTTCCACCTGCATTGCCACTCCAGTTGACAAAGTGATTGTTGCAGTGGATATGTGGTTACAGGGCACCTCAAGTGGCAATATCGACTGCATTCTCATCTCTTACAACAGATCAACAGGTAGTTTAGCGCAAGAAATGTGTAAAATGAAGTGATGGGGAGTAGAAGCTTAACTACAACAATAACTCATCTTACAAGTTGTACAAGCTTAAGATTGTGGTGTGGAAGAAGAGCATGTTGCAACGTCGAAGGTAGATTTTCACACGATGAATGAAGGTCAATACCACCACCACAAGTCATAAACAAACCCTAATATTTTTTTTCAACAAACGTTGCATCATCAATGGAGTGAAACTGGCTTCTCCCTGAACACTAGAAGATGCTGGGGATGACATGAATTCGTCATGCAAATCAAAGTTATACAGACAAAAATCATATTTGAAACCATTATCGAATTCATTGCAGCCATCGTATCTGTATATGACTGAAATGTTGAATCTTCAACATCATCCTCCTGATAAATTGAGAAGCAAGAAATGCAGAGAGAAAGAATAGAACAAAAAACAGTATATTAGAATATTTGAAGAAGAGTACAATAAGTCTGAAGAAGTAAGTCTGAAGGAGTAAGTACTATGCAATGGGAGATAGCTGAGCTAAATAGGCTCAAGCTAAACAAGAATAGAAAGTACAGTTGGCCAGGACAGCTGGCAGTGTACAGACAGACTGTTGAGGTTACATTATGTTTAACACTCTCTCTTAAACTCAACAGTTACAATCATCAGCACTGATTATGCCTAAGTGTTGTCTCTGAAAATCAAAAACCGATTTTCCCAGTGGCTTTGTAAAGATATCAACAAGATGATCTCGAGAACCATAGAATTGTAGTGCAATATCACCATTATTGACTAGCTCGTGTATGAAATGAAAATGAGTGTCAATCTGTTTGCTTTTCTTATGAAACACATGATTTTTGGATAGAGCAATTGCTGAAGTATTGTCATAGAAAATAGGAGTTGCATCATTTTCTGTATGTGATATATCTTTCAATATTCTTCTCAGCCACACAGCTTGACAAGAAGCTGAGGTAGCAGCGACATACTCTTCCTCTGCAGAAGATATTGAAACAATTGGCTGCTTCTTTGATGCCCATGAGATTAGGTTTGTGCCCAGTTGAAAAACATGTCAAGATGTGATTTTCCTGTCATCTAGGCTACCTGCAAAATCATTGTCTGTGTAACCAGAAAGTTGATTACTATCAGATTTAGTGTACCATAAACCAAAATTGAGAGTCCTTGCAACATATCTCAAAATTCGTTTCACCATTTTCCAATGAGAATCTTTGGGGGATTCCATGAATCTGGAAACAAGGTTGGCTGCATACATAATGTTAGGCCTAGTTGCTATAAGATACAACAAACTGCCTACTAAACTTTTGTACAGGGTAGAGTCCACTGTAGGACCTTCATCATTCTTTCTCAATTTTGTGCCTAGTGGTATGGGGGTTTCTGTTGGATTGCATCCTTCCATGCGAAATATTTTGATGATGTCTGCTACATACTTTTGCTGACAAACAAAAATTCCTTTTGTTGATTGATTAACCTCAATCCCTAAAAAGTATTTCATTATGCCAAGATTTGTCATCTCAAACTCAGATTGCGTGGCATTTTTAAAATTTGTTAACTCAAGATTTCCTGTATAGATCATGTCATCAACATATAAACATACAATCAAAATTTTACTGTGCTGATCTGTTTTGGTGTAAAGAGTTGGCTCATTTGGACTTCTACTGAAACCAATTTTGATCAGATAAGTGTCAATTATGTTGTACCAAGCTCTTGGAGATTTCTTTAAGCCATACAAGGCTTTCTTCAACCAATATACTTTGGTTGGGTTCTCTTGGACTTCAAATCTAGGTGGTTGATCGACATAAACTTCTTCTTCTAAGAAACCATTCAGGAATGCTAACTTGACATCCATCTGGTATACTTGCCATTTGTGTTGTGTTGCTATGGCCAATAGAGTCCTTACCGTGTCTAGTCTTGCTACTGGAGCAAAAGTTTCACCAATATCAGTACTAGGTTGTTGTGAGAATCCTTTGGCAACAAGTCTTGCCTTGTTTTTTTCGATCTTCCCTTTTTCATTGAGTTTAGTTTTGTAAACCCACTTGACACCAATACTCTTCTTGTGACTTGGCAAATCTACAAGACCCCATGTATTTTTCTTCTCAATGGAGTCAATTTCTTGGTTGATGGTTTGAACCCAATGTGTCTCTTTAGTTGCTTCCTTAAAGGATGTAGGTTGACATGACATTAAAGAAAAAAGGTTGTGTTGTTCAAAGTCATCCAACCACTGATGGATTTCTCTCAAACTTTGAGTTCTCTGATTTTTTGGTTCAGAGAATGATTCTCTGCTGGAAGTTGAGTTATCCTGAGAATTTTCAGGTTTCCTTTGTACTTGCAATCTTGGAGGAATAGTTTGAGGTACTTGTTGTTCTGAATTTTCTGCATTTTCAGAACTTGGCGACAATGGATTTTGACTGTCCATTTGCTGATTTTCTGAATCATTCCAGAATTGATTTTCCAAAAATTTTACATCTCTACTGAGAATTAGTTTCTTGGTGATTGGATTGTAAAGCCTGTAAGCTTTAGATGTTTCACTATATCCAGTGAAAATACATTTCTCACTTCTGTCATCAAGTTTCTTCCGTAATTCGGAAGGTATGTGAGCGTATGCTATGCATCCGAATGTCCTTAGATGTGCTACATTGAGCTTTGTCCCACTCCATGCTTCTTGAGGATCTTTCATCTTTAGACTTGCGGTTGAAGATCTATTTAGGAGATAAACTGAGCATGCTATGGCTTCAGCCCAAAAAATATTTGACAAACTTTTCTCTTTAAGAAGTGTTCTTGCCATATTCATTATTGTCTGATTTTTCCTTTCAGCCACTCCATTCTGTTGTGGAGTATATCTGGCTGTTGTTTGCATGATAATGCCTTGTGATTTGCAGAAATTTGAAAATTCTCTGGAGTTGTATTCTCCTCCTCCATCAGACCTGCGTGCTTTGATATATTTGCCACTCTATTTTTCAGCTTCTGCCTTGAATTCTTTGAATTTTGCAAAAGTTTTAGACTTGTGTCTGAGAAAATAGATCCATATTTTTCTGCTGAAATCATCAATAAACGTTAGAAAGTAAAATCTACCACCTATTGACTCTGTTTGCATTGGTCCACATAGGTCAGTGTGAACAAGTTCAAGATGTTGTTTGGCTTGATTGGAAGACTGTGGAAAACTAGTTCTCTTATGTTTTCCAAGTATGCAAGACTCACATGGGGGAATTTTCTCTTTAAATATGGGAAGACCTTTGACCATGGAGTGCTTCTGAAGAAGAATTGGACTCTAAAATGGTAGATGTCCAAATCTTGTATGACAAACCATTGTTTCATTCAGGGTGGATGCACTCTGAGCATATGGTTGAATCAGATTTGCAGTTCTGAGGGTAAGGGGAAACATCCTATTTGGAGTCATATGGATTTCAGAAATTAAATTTCTGCTTGGGATTTTGTCAAATATCTTGCAAGATGCTCCCTCAAAAATTAGCTTATATCCATGTTCAATGAGTTGTCCTACACTTAGCAAATTATGTTTCAGATCTGGAACATGATAGACATTGTTTATGTCTTTCTTTACATTCTGTTTAGTAAGAATAGGAACAATTTCTTTTCCTTGAACCTTGAATAAGTAATCATTTCCAAGTGTAATATCAGATGAGATTGAAGAATAAATGCATGAAAGTAAATCTTTGTTACCTGTCATGTGATTGTTGCATCCACTGTCCAGCAACCAGAGATCTTTAGGTTGTTGTTCAGTCTTGTGGCACGAAAGAAACATACCTCCTGAGTTTTCTCCCGTGTGATGTGACACATGTGCTCTGCTTGAGAGATGATCTGATTACTTCTTCCTGCATTCAGATTCATAGTGCCCATACTTTTTGCAGTAGTAGCATTGAATGCTTGATTTCTCATTTGATCTTCTCCCTCTGCCTCTTTGAGGCTGAAAATTTTGATGTTGATTTTGTTGTTGTAGTCTTTGACCTTGGAAATTATGATTCGGATACTGTTGTCTATTGCCTCCACTAGAGTGAGGGTTATTGTGATTCTTCCCTCTTCCTTGGTGACTTCTGCTTCTTCCTCTGCCTCTCCCTCTGCTGAAGGAGAATTGAGTTTTGAAAGCATTGGAGATTGACTCATCTGTGAGATGCAGTCTAGTCTCATGTGTCACCAGAGAACCAATTAATTCATCTGTTGAAAAACTTGATAGATCCTTGGATTCAAGGATTGTTGTTACAGCCATTTCAAATTTCTTGGGTAGACTTCAGAGGATTTTCTCAACAATGCGTTGATCAGTGATGGTTTCACCAGTCAGTCTGATCTGGTTCACGATGCCCATGACTCTGGTCATGAACTGATCCACATTTTCGGACTCTGTCATCCTTAGAGTCTCAAATTGCGTCCTAAAGGTATGCAGTTTAACTATTTTGACCCTATCATTTCCTTGGTAGGAAGATTTAAGGATGTCCCAAGCCTGTTTTGAAGTACCAGCGCCTGTGATTTTTGAAAAAATCGAGTCATCCACAGAATTTTGAATCCAAAACTTAGCTTTATTTTCTCTGTTTCTCTGTGTTGCCTGAGCAATTTTCTGCTGATTAGTCATGGCAGACAGGTTTGCTGGATCTGGTTCCACATATCCATGATCCACTGGATCCCAACACTCTTGTGCTTGCAAGAAGGATCTCATCCAAAGAGACCAGAACTCATAGTTCTTTCCAAGAAGAATCGGACCCTCAGTTGGTCTTAAATTGCTAGAGGACACCATCTTTTAAAAATTTTGCAGAAAAAACAGAGGGAAATTTTGTATTTACCTTTTTCTTTTACTTAAACCCAGGTCCACTGCTAGCTTCCAGGTATTTCGGAACGCTGTGTTGCAATATTTCGCGAGTTTTTGGCTTCGCGATTCTGACGTCGGGACTTCGATATACGAGTCCTCCTATCTCTTGTCTCGCCAACCTCCGATCATCGAAACACCGATTTGTCGATGAGAGATTATCAGCCTTGAATTGGCCCTTAGTCTCCGTGCAATGTGACCATGCGCCTTGATGTTAAAGCGCTACGGGATTTTCTGGTTCTTTGTCTTTCAAAATTGCCGAAAATGCGAAATTCACTTTTCGACAATTCAATGGTCTAGATCTTCCGATGATCTGACGGTCCAGATCTTATGACCAGAACTCATAAGACCGTAGTCAAACCTCTTATCGAGATTCGGGGTTTCAAAGGTCGAAATGCATTGGACCTCTTGTCCATGGAATCCCCGATTTCCCGATTCTCGATTTCACGATGGATGACCTTTCCTTTCGGGAAATTTCCCGATTTCTTTGATCTCCGCCACGCGTCCTCCTATATTGGACGGTCCTGATTTCTCCTTATGATTTCGCGATTTGATCTATTACGGACTTCTTGTCTCCAGGATATACGAAACGCCGAACCCTGGTGTGCCAATTGGTTCTCCCGATCTCACCCACGTGTCTCCTCAAAATGGACGGCTCCGATCATTTACGGGGTTTTCACCATATAGAAACCTCATCCCTTGTCCTCAGGATTCACGATTTACTGAATCTCGATGTGTCGATGGACTCTCCCCTTTCGGGACTTTTCTGGAGCCCTTGGATTTACGCCACGCGTCCCCTCAAGATGGACGGTCCTCGTCGTTTCGCGATTTCGCGACTTGCGACTCCAAATTTCTCTGACAACTTGAAACTCCAGTAGCCGATATGCTGACGGTTTCCTCGATGTCCACTACGTGTCCAAACAAATGGACGGCTGTGATCTTATCGCTATTTCGTGAATCGTGATTTCGCGACTTTCGCCGTGGAGTGTCTTTCGTCAACAAGACCTTCGATATCCCGAACACCGAAATGTCGATGGAGTGATGGCCTGGATATGCTGCCACCTGTCCTCTGAGATGGACGACTCACAATCCTCTTGGGATTTCGCGATACGTGATGTCGGGATTTCACGTATCGAAGTTTTGGAGAGCAGTCTCCTTCGCTTGTCCAACTCCCGATCCCCGATTTTGCGATGGGATAAGATCGACGACTCATTATATATCTCGATCCAACAATCCAGAATTCATGATTCATGAATTCTCATGGCAGTCTTCTGACCTTTACACCTTGGGAGTCAGGGAAATGTCGAAATCTCACCACGTGTCTCTTGATGGACGGTCCAAATGATTTTGGGATTTCACGACTTCACAAGTCAAAATTTCTCTGAGTCCTTTGCGCAAGATCTAACGGCTGAAACTCTTTCACCTTTTCCACGCTCTCTTCGTCCCTTCTGAACTGGTTTCCCTCTCTGGATCCATTCGCAGGAAAAATCTTACGGCCGCAGTGGCTATTCTTTCAACCTGAGACGCGTTCTTTACTTCCTTTGCAAGGATTTTCTTCTGTGGAAGAAAAATTTGTGAATCTTTCAAGGATTTGAAAGAATTTCACGAGTTCTTTGTTCTGTGCTGCAATCTTTGACAGATTTGAGAGAATTCCCATAAATCTTTAAACGATTCTGCCTTCTGCATGAATCTTTAGTGAATTTGAACGAATTCTTTCAATTCTTCAAGAGTTCCCGCCTCCTGTAGCTCTTCTTCATAAATCTTTGATGATTCTTGAAAATTGTACAAGAATATTTACTGTTTCTTCTTCTGCACTCTCTTCTTCCTCGATCTTTCGAGCGTTGTACGCTCTGCTTTGACGTGTGAGATTCTTATGCTGATCTTTGATCGTAGGACGGTCTGCTTCCTCGTGGAAGTTTCCTGCGAGGATCTTTCGAGAGTATGATAGACAACTCTCCAAGTCTTGTGAAAAGTTTGTGTCAAAATGCTCTCAAGGTCCATGAAGCTTTGCGCTATTTGAGGATCGTGTTGCTCTCCAGCCTGTGTGAAAAGGCTTACTATTGTAGCTCTGATACCATGATAAATTGAGAAGCAAGAAATGCAGAGAGAAAGAATAGAATAGAAAACAATATATTAGAATATCTGAAGAAGAGTACAATAAGTCTGAAGAAGTAAGTCTGAAGGAGTAAGTACTATGCAATGGGAGATAGTTGAGCTAAATAGGCTCAAGCTAAACAAGAATAGAAAGTACAACTGGCCAGGACAGCTGGCAGTGTACAGTCAGACTGTTGAGGTTACATTATGTTTAACACCTCCCGCATTCCTTCTCCACTATGTTGCAATGTCAAATCATCTTGAACGACTAGACAAAATGGCCAACCATATGCTTTTTTTCCGCTTGAGATTTGAATTGAGGAATTAGCCAAAAATTGTTGGTCACCCATTTTCATATTCATAATTGAATGTCGTTTTTTGGCACACTTTTCCATCCACCAACCTACAGTAAATTAATACGCTACAAATTGAATTTGGATGCCTAAGATGACTCGAGAACCCATGGGCAAGGACGACGACAGGGTCTTTCGACGGCGCGGTCGCCAGTATGTAGAAGTTGGGGCGAAGGTTTTGACGGATGGGAAGATTACTGCAGAAGGGTTTGACGAAAAAGCAGTTGTTGGCAAAGGTGCATTTCGTTGACAAAGGTGAATTTTGTTTGGTCTTTGGCACATTTCATTGATAAAGATGCATTTTTTTTGTTCTTTAGCATAAGCTTTTATAAAATACTTTATTAAACAAGCCACATATGTCAATGTCCCTACCACATACAAGAATTTAGCATACGCCTTTATGAAATACTTTATTAAACAAGCCACATGTATCAATATCCTTGCCACATACAAAAATTTGAGCGAGAAGCTGCAAATACAGAGAATACACAAAAGATCCAAAGGAATTGTGACAGGGATGTTTGTTCTTGGTAAGTAAATTATTTGCATGGAAATTCCGTCTCCCAGCCATCAATCCACATCCAAAAGGAGAATAAGTGTTATAATTCTTTTAAACATTGCTCGATATATTATATAGCGCTAACGCTATCTAGACATGGCCACATTGATCATCTCAAAACAACATTTTTATGGATAGATTATATACAACAATGAACTAACAATTAAATCATATTTCTTTATATTTAAATAATAAATTATTAAATATAAATAATAATATAGAAAAGCATTTTTTGAACAGTTGAAATGTAATGATGACTATGTCGGTAAGTAATGATGACAGTGCGTCGTAGTCTTCACCAAAGGAACTTCGCACATCAAATAACTTCAATAAATGATTATTTAATAGAATTGATGTGTCTCCCTAAACTTTGACTAAGTTGAACTTTGATACGTTATTCATTGCATGAACCAACGTACTACATGTTGGTTAGAGCTCCTATGTTGGTGTCTTGATCATAACATAAACCTTTTGAGTAACGTTTCCTTATGTTTCACACTTGTTGCAACAGAGAGCCCATTAGCCCCACCCAAGTGCACAATTTACATGTTGAGTATACCAATTGTTGAACCTGCACAAAATGTAAGCCTTTTAACTTTTAAGGTAGAGTAAATCAAATTCAATGAATAAAGTTGTAGATCTTGATAAAGAAATATCCAGGTCACAGTCTAATGGACTTGATGTGCGCAACAACCCATCCCCTTTTATAGGTTAAACAATAGATATTCTTTAAGCAGTGGAGATTTTTGAAAGTTATGCATCTACTTTTTCCAGAAGCTTAGATGCCATTGGTGAAGAACTTCGTTCTTTCAGCTTACCTGATTCAGAAATACAACTAGTGGAAGGTGGGTGAAACACAGAGACTATGATCATTGATGATAGTGGCAACCTCATATTTGAGAACAACAGAAGGGAACTGCAAAGGAATGGCCATGATTTGGAAGAGCTATTTGTGTCAAAGGTGAGCATAACTAGCTCCTTTTTGGGAGGGTTGATGAGAAATGAATTGACCAGTAATACAATAAATAAAAATTAATTATGTTTATGTTTTTTGGACATGATTCATTTTTACTATGCAATCATATGATCAAATGTAGCAATACATTATGGTCTACAACTGAATGCTAAACTGTTTCATGCATGCATCATGGTATTAAGAGAGAAATTCAACGTTTTGATTTTTAAGTTGTGTACCTAAAATAAGTTGCACTACTCGTGGTAAGAAAAGGTTGAAATGCCCCGCTGATTGAAGAGCTATGCAAATTGCAGGAGGCAAAGGTGAGAGAAGAATCAACAAGATTAGTGGTTTTAGAGTATAAAGCTAACTGTGAACGTGTCGGGACTAATTAATTATGTTTAGGAATTTTGGACACGATTTATTTTTACTATGCAATCATAGGATGGAATGTAGCCAGACATTTCTATTCTGCAACTGAATGGTAAATTTTTTCCTGCATGCAATATGATATTAAGAGTGCAATTCAGTGTACTAGGGAGACGTACAAGGGAGCATTTGAGGAGGCAATTTCTGCATAGTGCAAAGTGAGCATCTTTTTCTATCTGATAATATTTTTTTTTATTTTTAAGTTGTGTAATTAAAAGAAGTTTCCCTACTCTTGCACTACCTGTGGTAGGAATAAGGTCGAAATGCCCAACCCATAAAGAAGAAGAAAAACACAGTCAAGACAGAAACCTTACTGAATACACTAAAAACTCTGCAAGAAAATTGATCGCCAACCTTAGGGTTATCTGATATTATGGTAGTTGCGGGAGGTATTAACCTTCACAACTAAGAAAGAGTAGTATAAATACATCATGCTAGAGCTCATTTGTACACACAGCTCGCAACTGCAAAAATCTAGTGCGCATTATAGAAATTTAGTAAGTGCACAAGTTTGGAGAGTAATTGTAGTTGTAGTTACTGCAACTTGTAGTTTCAGTTTTAGACTTGGACTTTCTCTTGGTTATGGTTTGTACTTTCTGCCTTTTGTGCTAGCTTTGGAGATAGGTGCGTTACATTGATTGGCTATTAGGCCTAGGGTTTTCTTCCATAATTATTCTCTGTCAAGGTTAAGGTGCTTGGGGGTGGGTTTGGCCTATGGTTGGGTGACAATATTGCTATATTTTTTTATAGTTAAGCAAGCACACCTAATTTTCCAACAAGTTATGGGCCCACACTATCTTCGGAAAATCTAACCGTTGGAAGATAGATTGGGAGGATTTTCTCAATTCGAGTTGCAGTTGTAGTCAAAGTTTTTGTTGCAGTAATGAAACCCTAACCCTCTTGTTGAGACACCTTAAGTGAAGAGATTGACCTAATTTTTGGATAGCTAGTGCACCCTAACCTAGTGCACCTCCTAGTACTCTTAGCAATCTAATACATCAAGTTTGAGTTTTTGGTCAAAGCCAATGGTTGACCAATTCAAAGTAGTCATGACTTACTCTATGAAGTCAGAAAACAAGTTAGAATGGTGTTCTAACTTCATAGCATGGAAGACAAGGATTGACCTCATCCTTGCCAAGAATAAAGTGTTGGATATCGTGAAAGGAAAAATAATGGAACCACAATTTGAAGAAGGAGAAGAGAAGGAACCTCACAACATTGCAATTGTGGATAAGTTCAAGGACAATGACATTAATGACATGAGTATCATAGTGGAATATGTAAAATACCACTTGATAACCTACATCTCTCATCTTGACTCATCTAAGAATATGTATGATGCCCTAACTAACCTCTTCTCAGTCAGAAACATTGGACAAGTAATGAGTCTGAAGAATGAGCTCTATGACATGAAAACGAACGATGATGACAACATAACATCATACCTTGTGAGAATATCTCAGTTAAGAGATCAACTACAATCTATTGAAGAAATCATTTCATAGAAGGAACTCGTAAATATAGTACTCAATGGCCTTCCCATGACAAGGGATGCATTTGTCGCAAGCATGAACACAAGAAAAGAGTATCCCACATTTGAATAACTTTGGACTTGCTATGCACAAGAAGAATCAAGGATTATCACAAAAGAGAGATTCCAAAGGAAAGATGATAATCAAGCCTACACAACAAAGTTCAAGAAATTCAGGAATAAGACGAAGTTTTACTCAAGGAAGAAGCCAAATCAAGAGAAGGATTTGTCAAAAATACAATGATTCAACTGTTGAAAATATGGTCACTACAAGAATAATTGTCTTGAGTTAAAGAAAAGGAAGGAAAAACACGAAGAAACAGTTGCCGAAGAAAAGGAACCCTCAAAGAAAGTCAAACAAGATGAAGCAAATTTCTTCTTCTAGTCAAGGTAACAATATTCTTTTGTAACATAGTCCTTGTACATGCCATGTTTACATAGTTCCTGTATCTCTATTTCTTAGAATATAAGATGGTCAGTGAAACAACACCTATGGAAGAATAACAAGATAAGGATTACTATTACGATGATTACTAGTGAAGTAATGTATCTGAACAGATGAAGTGCGTTGACAATCCTTGGTAACAATTCCTCTGGAAGTTATTGTATAAGTAATAACTTCCAGATAAATCGAAATCAGAATCAAACTTGAAGAGACCCAGAAGAAGTCAAAACAGAAAGAAGTTATCAACCAAGAAGAAATTAGAAAAAGACTTGTGACACTTTGTAGAAGGCAATAAGGATGCAGACGAAAGCATGGACTCTCTTAGATAGAGGGAGTTGATTATAGAATTCCAAAAAGAAGAGAGTGCATTCATACATGAAACAAGGATTAGGAGAGAGATAATCCTAGATAATATGATCCATTGAGGATTATGAAGTATATGCCCATGTTCCCATTGCAAGTAGCAACCATGATAAGAAGCACATGTTCAGAAGAAGTATTCTTCGAAAAGAATCCTTAAAGTATCCCTAGTTGTCCATCTACATCCATGATCCTATGATGAAATTAAGACATTGGAATCTTTAGGGAATGTAATCTATAGAAGACTCCATGGACCCAAGAGCTAAAGAGAAACGTGAGGAAGAACATGAAGATTCCAACAAACAAAGAAAATCCATAACAACTAGTTATTCTACCGAGAATCACAAGACTACCAACTTGGTTTGAACCCACTGGAAGAAATCAAGTAGAAGAAATGGAAGTTATGATAAAGAACAGTGTATGTAATAAAATGTGAAAAAAGAATTGTGAATGGAAGCATTGCAAGATTCAGAGGTTCTTCTAGAAGGAGGGAGAAAAACTATAACAACAACTCACTAGTATCCATGGATTGGAACTTACATGTAAACGAATGTTCTTCCCAAATAAAGAAAGTGAGAACGAAGCTTATACCACAAAGAGACCCATGTATGCAGATATAAGAAGACATTGTATGGATTCAAACAACCTGATGTAGAGTATCTCATATACAACAAAACTGTGGTTAAAACTTTCTATAACAGAGATAGTGTATCAAAATAGTTAGTCATAAGTCTAATATGATGGATTGCTAATCCATGAAAAACTCTCATGATGACAAAAGAATTGCTACTTGGATATGTTTCAGTTTGAGATTTTCCATGATGTCATGAGCTAGCACGAAACAAAAGTGTTGAACTCGACCATGATATATTGTAATGATCAGAGCTATATGAAGCCTTAAGAGAAAACCAGTGTTCCATGACAGAGTAGAGTACATTGAGATCAGGCATTATATTCTCCATGAGGAAGTCCAGAAAAGAGAAGTGGTTCTCTAATATATCTCCACAGATGAGCAGAAAATAGATATTTTGGTAAATCCTCTATCCAAGATGAAAAGTTTATGTACTTAAGTAGCAAGTTGGGGCTCGTGGAGACGACTTCCTTATTGAAAAGGAAGAGATTACTCCCAGGTTGGGAGGGAGCACTAATGTGTTATTTATTTATGGACAAACATTTTTTAGTTCGAAAAATGGTCCAGGATGAGCAGTTCCTTTCCAGTTTGGAAAGTGGTTTGAGATTTCTGACGGAAAGGCATTTTACAATTCAGAAAATGGTTCAGATAAGACAATCATTTTCGTATTGAAAATGGTTTGATAGATTGTTGATGTACATAGAAAGTGATTCCTCTTGTGGCCAATGTGGGGGAATGGGCTAGGACAATCATTCTACTTGGTAGTCACTCTTATTAGTGGTCAAGTAGAATGGTCTACCTCATCAGGCAGTCATTCTTTCGAATTTCACAATTGTGAGCAGTTTCGAAGAATGGTCCATTTTGGAGGTTGGTGCAAGAAAGTCATTTCCTCAGGAAATGGTCCAGACAGTCATTCCCTAGGGCATACTCATTCTCTCCAGGTTTCACTATGATTAGTCCCGAAAGAATGACCTAGTTAGTTGAATGGCCTAGGTTCAACAATCAAGGACAGGAATTCGTTAGGGCATACTCATTCTCTCTAGGTTGCACTATGATTAGTGCCGAAGGAATGGCCCAGTTAGGTGAATGGTCTAGGCTCAGAAATCAGGGACAATTATTCTTCTATCCTTGAGAAGAATAGTCCAGATAGCCCATGGCTGATGTTTTACCTTCTGAGGGAGATGCTCTTCCATATCTCACAGATGTGAGTGTAAGAATGGCCCAAATGACTCAATTTGTATCATGATATTGTTGTATAGAATGATATCGGATGATATGATCACTATGGAGACTGTATGTCTCTGGAAAGTAGTTGTATTCCAATGTGTTAGATGTGTTCCACTGTTTGTGACTATGTGTCACTTATCAAGTAACTGTGTGCTACTTGGTGTGGTTGTGTAGCACTCGATAGTAGTTGTGTACTACTATGGATAGATGCACTTGTGTTATATTGAATGGAATTGTTCTGATTTCCATGAAGACTATCAGTAGTGTTGAAAATGATTACCAACTAGATGGATAGTTAGTGTATGGTCTAGAACAATTATTCTTCTAGGATGTATGTTTGGATGAGAATAATAATCCTTGTATCCCATGGCATGGCTTCCAACATCTGTTGGAACAATTATTCTTCTAGGATATATGTCTGGATTAGAAGAATAGTTCTTATATCACTTTGTGGAGTGAGTGACTTATTCAACATCATGCCTGATTACTCAGATGGAGTATGGCTTCGAGAGATGATGTAGTTGATGTTATCAGATGATACTAATAGTGATGATGGTGTTTGTGATTTAATCATGAGATAGTTTGAGTGGCTATGATGCTGCTACCAGTTTAATGATATGTTTGTGCTCAAGACCATTGCCTTCAATACCTCCCTAGCTAGGAGGGAGTGTTGATATTATGGTTATTGCGGGAGGTATTGACCTCCACATGTAACCCTGACAAGAATATAATATTCCAGGAAGCAAGAAGAAACCCTAAAGCATTGGATATAACCCTAGAAGACAATTCGACTAAAGAAAAAAATTTAATATTTAGTCTTTAGCCTCCAAAAAGAGAAGTCAACCCAGATAGCTAAGAAACAACAGTATAAATACATGATGCCAGAGCTCATTTGTACACACAGCTCGCAACTGCAAAAATATAGTGTGCACTGCAAAAATTTAGTAAGTGTGCAAGTCTGGAGAGTAGTTGCAGCTGCATACTGCAATTTGTATTTTCGATTTTAGGCTTGGAATTTCTCTTGGTTATGGTTTGGACTTTCTGCCTTGTGCGCTAGCTCTGGAGGGAGGTATGCTACATTGATTGGCTACTAGGCCTAGGTTTTTCTTCCAGAATTATTCTCCGCCAAGGTTAAGGTGCTCGAGGGTGGCTTAGGCCTATGGTTGGGTGACAATATTGCTATATTGTTTATGGTTAAACGAGCAAACCTAATTTTCTAACAATCTAATCGCTGACCTCATTGTTATCTCCGATTGAAAATACAAGGAAAAACCAGGAACTAATCAAAGAAAAAATCAAATTCCTTTATTAATCACAAGGAACAAGTTTGATGGGAAGTCCATTGGCAGGGACAAGCATAGGGTCCACAATCACCTTCTCACTAGGATTCACTAAACTCCACCTAAAATTATTCACAATATTATGGAGAAAAATAAGAATTTCCATTCGAGCAAACTCATTACTAGGGTAGATTCGTAGCCCACCTCCAAATGGGACAAATGTGTAGGGAGAAGGCCCCTCTCCTTTGAATCTTGATGTATCAAATTTCTCTAGGTTGTTGAAATACTCATATTTCTGGTGGGTTGAGTTGAGAGTCCAATGTGTTTGCACATGATACCCAATGATTGCAAGATAATTATTTTAATCTCAACACAAATCATTTGAAATCCTTATTTCAGGCGGAGGCTCATCTTCCATCCTTTAGGGATTGTGAAGCCGTTAAATGTGAATTCTTTGATGGCCTTGCGAAAATTTCCTTGAACAACAGGGCACAGTCTAAGTGCTTCCTGAGAAACTCTCCATGAATACTTCATGCTTTGGATGTCATCCCACTCTAGAAGTTTCCCTGCCTCCTTTTAACCTTCTATATCACTGACTGTAATTTGTGTTAGAAATTAATTAAACAACCAGTCCAATAGTTGATATAGATAAGCTTGCAATAAATGCACCGACTTCGGTAAACTCTTGAAAGAACCAAAAGCATCTGGAAGAAGCAATTCCATCCATTGATCTTGAAACTAATCAATGGTGGAGCTCATCCCACCACTATATAAATACTCATGCCTCTAATGCAATAGACAAGTTGTTTTGTATGTTCTTCGTGTCTCTTTGTGTGTGAGTTCTCTGATTTGGTATCAGAGCCAAGAGAATCGTGAGGGCCATGTGAAGCATAGAGGCCTGAGAATCATGAGAACTGTGAGGTGTGTTGACCTTTGTTAAAGAGTAGTGAGGTCTGAGAGTTTTGAGGGTCGTAAGAGCCAAAAGAGTGTTGAAAGCCGTCACTATTGTTTGCCATGAGATAGAGGGCTGTGAGACAGAGTTTGCGAACGAGGTTCTTGTCTGCTCTAAACGTGAAGGAGGTTCAGTCAATCAAATTATTTGTTGCTCCGTGTCCGAGGGCGAGTCGTGGACTTTTGGGGCTATTGGAGTCCAGGCATTCAATTTTTTAAGAGGCCGTGAAGGTGAAGGTGAAGGTATAAGCTGGTAAATTTTAGTAAAAATATTTTTTTTACATATTTTTTGAATGGCTGGAATATTTTTTCGAATGGCTAAAAAATTTCAGTAAAAAGGAAGTTTTTATCCTTTTATGGGTGAATGTTGGAAGATTTGGTGAAAGAAGTTCTTTGTATTGTGTAAAGGATGAGAGATGTTTTTTTTAATGGTTGAATTTTGGAAGATGTAAGAAAATAAAAGTGGTTGTGGTAATTTTGGAAGTAGAAAGTAATTTTGTTTTATAGTGGTGGTAATTTTGGTGTTGGATTTAAGTGAATGGAAAGTTAATTTTAACATATCATTTATTGAAGAATATAATGGTGGTAGTGTGTTAATCTAAAAAGTGTGTTTATTTGTGAGGGTTCAACATGTTTATCTTGTGAAGATGAGGTGACATTGTGATTGGGGTCACAATTTGAATTATTGATTAGTATAGAGTTTCTACATTGGGTTCTAAAAGGCTTAGATCATTTAAAAGTGATTTTAGTGTGTTTTAAAGATGACAAATATCATGGCATATTCATATATAAATGAATCAAATAAGTTAGTTGGGGAAAATTATGTCAATTGGAAGTTTAAGTTGCAAACGTTGATGGAAGGATACAATGTGTGGTCGATTGCATGTGGAGACGAAGAAAAACCAGTAGCCCCAACAACCTCAATTCAAGATTGGGAGCGACGAGAGACTAAAGCGAAGGTGCTCTTGAGGATGTCCGTCAAGGACAATATCATCCCACACATTAGGGAATGCAAAACATCCCATGAAACTTGGGAGACACTTAAAGGTTTGTATGAGACGACGAACACAAAC